>CAUYQV010040838.1:0-21035 GCA_963574575.1 Galagoides demidoff
CTCCTGGGCTCAAGCGAGTCTCCTGCCTCCGCCTCCCAAGTAGCTGGGACCACAGGCGCCCACCACAACGCCCGGCCATTTTTTGGTTGCAGCCATCATTGTTGTTTGGCGGGCCGGGCTGGGGATTCGAACCCGCCACCTAGGTATACGTGGCTGGCGCCTTAGCCGATTGAGCCACAGGCGCCGAGCCGCCCCAGCTATTTTTTTGTTGTAGTTGTTGCAGTTGTCATTATTGTTTAGCTGGCCTGGGCCAGGTTTGAACCTGCCAGCCTTGGTGTACGTGGCCATAACCATTGTGCTATGGGCACTGAGCCTCAAATAGATTCTTTTAAAAATTTGCTTCAGGCTGGGTGCAGTGGCTCATGCCTGTAATCCTAGCACTCCAGGAGGGTGAAGCTGGTGAATTGCCTGAGCTCAGGAATTCCAGACCAGCTGGTCTGAGAACAGGACTCTAAAAATAGCCAGGCATTGTGGTGGGCACCTGTAGTCCCAGCTACTTGGGAGGCTGAGGCAAGAGAATCACTTGAGCCCAAGAGTTTGAGGTTGCTGTTAGCTATGATGTTGAAGCACTCTACTGAGGGTGACAAAGTGAGACTGTCTCAAAAAAAAGGTAAATAAAATGAAAAATAGGCTTGGTGCCTGTAGCTCAAGTAAACGTCAAAAGGCGCCAGCTACATACACCAGAGCTGGAAGGTTCGAATCCAGCCTGAGCCTGCCAAACAACAATAACAACTACAACCAGAAAATAGCCAAGCATTGTGGCAGGTGCCTGTAGTCCCAGCTACTTGGGAGACTGAGGCAAGAGAATCACTTAAGCCCAGAAGTTGGAGGTTGCTGTGAGCTGTGATGTCACAGCATTCTACCCAGAGCCACAGCTTGAGTCTCCGCCTATAAATAAATAAATAAATAAATAAAATGAAGAATATCTGGTCATTGTGGCAAGCTCCTATAGTCCCAGCTATTTGGGAGACTAAGGCAAGAGGATCATCTAATTACAAGAGTTTGAGGTTGCTATGTGTTATGTCACCACAGCACTCTACCAAAGGTGACAAAGTAAGACTATGTTTCAAAAAAAGAAAAATTCACGTCAAATTTAGCAGTATCTGTGAAAAATATAAACTTCATGTGCAAGTCTTTTTAAAATACATTTGTAACTGTAAAAGTGTGAAACTTCATCTTTGTTTTACATAAATCTCCGGTAAATTTCTGTAATTACTCCAGGTATGCATATTACACTTTGGGACATATTGCCATAAATGTTAGTTATTTCATGTAAAGTTATTATCAAAATGCTTAAACATAGTAAAATATCGTCATAGCTAATAATATTGTTAGTACTCATTTTTTATTTTATTTATTTATTTATTTTTTTGGAGCCAGAGCCTCAAGCTGTCCCCCTTGGTAGAGTGCCATGGTGTCATAGCTCACAGCAACCTCCCACTCCTGGGCTCAAGCAAGTCTCTTGCCTCCGCCTCCCAGGTAGCTGGGACCACAGGCGCCCGCCACAATGCCTGGTTTATTTTTTGGTTGCAGTGGTCATTGTTGTTTGGCAGGCCTGGGCTGGATTTGAACCCGCCACCTTAGGTGTATGTGGCGGGCGCCTTAGCCACTTGAGCCACAGGTGCCGAGCCAGTACTCAATTTTTAAAAGTTGACTAACTGTACATTGTATTTTGTGTGATTATGATGAGTATGCTTATAATTATTAATTTATGTTACCAAATGGAATATGTCTATATATTTAGATGTGAAACATCCATGTACAAATTAATTGCCTGCTTTAAAGGTTTCCCCAAATTCAGGGTAAAGGGAGTTATTAGTGCCTCCTACAATAAAGATGAGACCACTATACCAAGAACAAATCCTATTGTCAGGCGAAGTGGCTCACTCCTGTAATCCTAGCACTCTGGGAGACCCAGGCAGGTGGATCACTTGAGTTCTGCCCTGAGCCAGAAAGTGATCTCCTCTCTAAAAAAAAAATAGCTGGACTTTGAAGTGGGTGCCTGTAGTCCCACCTACTTGGGAGGCTGAGGCAAGAGGATCCCTGAAGCCCAAGGAGTTTGAGGTTGTTGTGAGCTATGATGTCATACACTGTGATGCTGTGGCTCTCTACCCAGGGCAACAAAGTGAGACTCCGTCTCAAAAAAAAAAAAAATCCCCCAAGCTGGCAGGGTAAAACAACATGCATTGGCTCGGCCAGCACCTGTGGTTCAAGCGGCTAAGGTGCCAGCCATATACACCTGAGCTGGCAGGTTCGAATCCAGCCCGGCCGCCAAACAATAACGGCTGCAACCAAAAAATAGCTGGGCATTGTGGAGGGCGCTACTTGGAGGCGAAGGCAGGAGAATCGCTCCAGCCCAGGAGTTGGAGGTTGCTGTGAGCTGTGATGCCACAGTACTCTACCCAGGGTGACAGCTTGAGGCTCTGTCTCAAAAAAAAAAAAAAACCAAAAAACATGCATTTATTATCTCACAATTTCTGAGGATCAGGATATGCTTGAAGATCTACTTTAAGAGGACTCACTGGCTCGGCGCCTGTGGCTCAAGCGGCTAAGGCGCCAGCCACGTACACTTGAGCTGGCGGGTTCGAATCCAGCCCGGGCCCGCCAAACAACAATGACGGCTGCAACCAAAAAATAGCCGGGTGTTGTGGCAGGCAACTGTAGTCCCAGCTCCTTGGGAGGCGGAGGCAGGAGACTCGCTTGAGCCCAGGAGTTGGAGGTTGCTGTGAGCTATGATGCAATAGCACTCTACTCAGGGCGACAGCTTGAGGCTCTGTCTCAAAAAAAAAAAAAAAAAAAAAAAAGAGGACTCACTCACGTGGCTATCGGCTGGAGGCCTCAATTCCTTGCTGCCTGTGGTCAGGAGACCTTGGTCTCTCACTACATGGGTCTTTCCATGGAGTAGCTTAACAGGGCAGCTGTTTTCCCCCCAAAGCAAATGATCTAAAAGAGAAGAGAGAAAGTGTACTCAAACTAGAAATCTCAACAGCTTCTATAACTAATCCTGGACACAATAAACCATCACGTTTGTCACATTCCATTAGTCACACAGACCAACCCTTATACAACATGGAAGGGGACTTCGCCAGAGTGTGAATGTTAGGAGAGGAGCGTAGGAGGCCATCTTAGAAACACAAATTGCTTGTTAGCACACAAATACTATTACTTGAGGTTAAAATTTCTTAGGATACAAGTATGTCTTCTTTCTTCTTAGCCCCTTTTATTGTGAAAATTACACATATGCATAAAAGTATATAAAACATAAATGTGCAACTTATCGAATTATTAAAAAGCTAGCTTTTATGGAAAAACAATTACCCAGGTTAAGATACAGCATAACACCGATACCCCAGAATCCCTGCCCACTCTCCCGTCCAATCACAGTTCCCTCCCTGATTTTATGGTTTTCAACTCGATTTTCTTTACAATAGTTTATACCTAAGAATGCATTCCTATTCATTGTAGTTTAGTTTTGACAATTTAAACATGCTATATAAAGGGAATCATGTGGTATGTGTTGTTTCATGTCTATTTCTCTGATTCAATATTAGGTTTTTCAGGTTCATTTACTTTGAGTAAAGCAGCTTATTAATTTTCAATGCTGTATAATATGCCTTTGTATCAACAGACCAAAATTTATTCATTTTACTATTGAAAAATATGTGGGCTATTTTCAATATTTGGCAATTCCAAATAAAGCTGCTGTGTATGCTCCTGGTGCACCTGTGTATGCATTTCTACAGGACATACAGAGGGTGCCACTATATATATATATTAGGTTAAAAAAGGAAAAAATTATGTAAGTTGTAATACTCAAGTCATGTTTGATTCCTGCCAGTACAAGAGGTGCTCAAACTTGACTTGTGTTCATGTATTCATCTTTTGTTATGGGTATGTGGGTATGTATTATTACAATGTATACAATATGAATGTAACATACTTTTTTTTTTTTTTTTTGAGACAGAGTCTCAAGCTGTTGCCCTGGGTAGAGTGACTTGGCATCATAGTTCAAAGAACCTCCAACTTTTGGGCTCAAGCAATCCTCTTGCCTCGGTTTTTCTATTTTTAGTAGATATGGGGTCTTGCTTTTTGCTCAGGCTGTTCTTGAACTCCTGAGCTCAAGCAATCCACCAGCCTCAGCCTCCCAGAGTACTAGGATTACAGCCATGAATCATTGCGCCCAGCCCATCACGTACATTTTTAAGATAGGAAAAAACTGGATTAAAACTGTAATATTCAGTATATAACAATAACATTTTGTTATCTTGTATATTTGTATCTCTTGCAATTGCACAAGTCAAATGAGACTTGAGTATTGCAATTTTAAAACAATTTTTTACTTTGCTTAAAATTTGCATATATATTTTTGGCACCCTCTCTGCATACCTGGGAATATAATTGCATAGTCATTTTCAACTTTAGTAGAAGTGCAAAACTGATTTCCAAAGTAGTGATAGTGATTTATACTCCCACATACATTGTATAAGAATATCCCTTGTGGCTCGGCGCCTGTGGCTCAAGCGGCTAAGGGCCCAGCCATATACACCTGAGCTGGTGGGTTCCAATCTAGCCTGGGCCTGCCAAACAACAATGACAGCTGCAACCAAAAAACAGCTGGGAGTTGTGGCAGGTGCCTATAGTCCCAGCTGCTCGGGAGGTGGAGGCAGGAGAATCACTTGAGCCCAGGAGTTGGAGGTTGCTGTGAGCTGTGATGCCACAGCACTCTACTCAGGACAACAGCTTGAGGCTCTATCTCAATAAAAAAAAAAGAATATCCCTTGTTCTATATTCTCACAACATCTGGAATTTTAGCCATATGGATGAATGTGCAGTGGTATTTCATTTTAATTGGCATTTTCAAAATTACCTGTAAGATTGGCTCAGTGCCAGTAGATCAGCGGCTAGGGCGTCAGCCACATACACGGAGCTGGCAGGTCCAAACCTAGCCTGGGCCTGCCAAACAATAATGACAACTACAATCAAAAAATAGCCAGGCGTTTGTGGCCGGTGCCTGTACTTGGGAGGCCAAGGCAAGAGAATCGCTTTAAGCCCAAGAGTTGGAGGTTGCTATAAGCTGCAACACCACCGCACTCTACCTAGGGCAGCATAGTGAGACTCTGTCTCAAAAAAAAAGATTACCTGTGAGATTTCAGTAACCATTTAATTGTCCTTCTTTGAGCACTTATTCAAATATATTGTCCATATTTCTGAGGGGATATCTTTTTCTTATTGTTTTATAACTATTATTTACATACTTTGATATGAGTCCCTTTTATGTGTGGCATATATCTTTCCCTACTCCACTCTCTTCTTTTTTTCAGGTTAATGTGAGGGTACAAACAACTAGGTTACAACTACTAGGTAGAGTCCCTTCTTGTCATTGCGTCCCACACCCAAAAGGTGTCCCAATATACCCTTACATTGTGCCCATTAAGTGAGAGCACACCAATCCACTTTCCCTCCTCTCTCTCCTCCTACCTCATTCCTCATCCCCCCAACTTGAATTAAATTGAGTTTCTTCTCTTATGTGGGCATGTATTGGCTTCATATTAGTATTGCGTACATTGGGTATTTGCGTTTCTGTTCTTGTGATACTTTACTAAGAAGAATGTGCTTCAACTCTATCCAGGTTAACACAAAAGATGTAATCTCCATCTTATTATGGCTGAATAGTACTCCATGGTATACATATATCACAGTTTATTAATCTATTTCTGGGTTGATGGGCATTAGGTCCTTTCCACATCTTGATGATTGTAAATTGAGCTGCAATAAATAATCTAGTGCAAATGTCCTTATGATGAAAAGATTTTTTTTTCTTCTGGGTAAATACCTACTAATGGAATTTCAGGATCAAATGGGAGGTCTAATCTGAGTTCTTTTTAATGAAGTGAAATATATAAAATTTTTCCTTGTTAGTTTTGTTAGCCTGAGTTCCTCAGAAACCAGAGCCTGATTTTACTATTAGGGAGTTTAGTGAGCAGATGGGAGAGACAAGGGGCATGAAGCAGCCAACATGAGGATGTTTCGTTAACCTGGACACATTAACTCAAACTGGGAGTTCAATCTGGGCACTGTGTTCTCAATGAACAAACTGCATCTCAAGACCACCCTGGGATAAGTGAAATAGGGAAGAAATGGGAAAAAATTATTCACTGGCTTTTGCTTCTTATTGACCAAAATCTCATCCCATGGGACATTATCTCCTTTACACTTCCAGGTTGCTCGTATAAGTGTGCAACTTAAAAAACAGACAAACGAAACTCTTTACTGTCATATTAATGGAGGTTAGTGACTGAATAGCAATAAATACATGGCTGAATCCATTACGTTCACAGAAAATCTTTTTTTTTTTTTTTTTTTCAGAAAGGGGGTCTCATTGTGTGGCCTAGGCTAGCCTTGAAGTTCTGGGCTCAAATGATCAGTCCAGCTTCAGCCTCCCAAGACACTGGGATTATGCCACTTTGCTAGTGGGAAACCATGTTTTCTAAATGGTTATCACTGGTGCATAGGTACACTGGTAATATCAGAGTATTGTTATTACCGTCACTGAGCAGGGAATTCCCAGGCCCAGGTCTTGCCTAAAGACTGTCAATGTTTTTATCTGCCTACACTCACTTGGCACATAGCTACCCATAAATCTATAGCCCCAAGCAGAAGGCTGGCAATAGTTTTGTTCAGCTTGCATGTAGGGACAGGTGTGTCCTTGGCTTTAAGCTATAAATAAAATCCTGACCCGAGTCCTGTACTTCCTGGGGAGCACTTACATCTCCCTTACCTCACAGAAGCCAAATTTCTGACACTTAACCCTTGCTTCTAGACTCATTTCATAATTCAAGAGATCTGTAGCTTCACCACATTCATGGGGGGGATTATCTCATTTCAGAGTATATTAGTCCACTCGGGATGTGTAACACAATAATATGGATTGTGCATCTAGATGTTTATTTCTCATGGTTCTCGAGGCTGGGATGTCCAAGATCAAGCCCTGGTGGGGGCTCTTTTCCTGGCTTGCAGACAGCACCTTCTTACCTTCTTATTGTATTCTCACATAGCAGAAAGAGGGAGACAGAGTGTTCTAGTGTCTCTCCTTTCCTTTTAAGTGTCCTAATGCAATTATGAGAGCCCCACCCTCAAGATCTCAACCCTAATTATCTCCCAAAAGCCCCATCTCCAAATACCATCCCATTAGGGATCAGGGCTTTAACATGAATTTTGAGGGGAACAAAATTCAGTCCATAGCATAGAGCCCAAGGTGTCTTTACTTTTCTCTTTGCAGGTTTTTCTGTCACTGCTGTATGTCAAATGAGAGGGCTGTTTGTGTGTGTGTATGTGAACCATTTTCATCAGAAGTCTAATAAAAAAAATCTTGAATTTGTGAGAGACAATAGTTGTGGCAATATGTTAATTACATTTGGCCTATTGTCTCTGGAGTCTTAGCAAAGGCCTCAAAGTTGAAAAGCAACACAATAAATGTTATTTGCCTAAGGCCACAAGAGATAAAGGCCTCCATTAGAACTATTTGGCTTGTGTCTCCTGGGGCTTGGAGGTCCACAGGTACTTTCTCTCTTAACTCCCATCTTGGGGGGAAATCCAAAAGCAAGAGATTGGTTGTGCTGGGATAGTGAGTTAGGTGGGTGGCCTTGCCATTGAGACAAAAATGCTTGAGTTATCCTCTGAGCCCAGTATACCTAGAAGCTTGGAGCCTTTTTTGGTTGCAGCTGTCATTGTTGTTTGGCGGGCCCAGGCTAAGATTTGAACCAGCCAGCTCAGGTTAAGTGGCTGGCACCTTAACCGCTTGAGCCATGGAACCAAGCCAACTTACAGCCTTTTAAAAGAGATCTTTTTGGCTGGGTGCCCGTAGCTCAGTAGATAGGGTGCCAGCCACGTGCTCCAGGGCTGATGGGTTTGAACTCAGCCCTGGCCTGCTAAATAAACAAACAAACAAACAAAAATAGTTGGTTGTTGTGGTGGGCACCTGTAGTCCCAGCTACTAAGGAGGCAGAGGCAAGACAATCTCTTAAGCCCAAAAGTTTAAGATTGCTGTGAACCATGACAGCATGGCAGCCTACCAAGGGTGACAAAGTGAGACTCTGTCTCAATTAAAAAAAGAAAGGCGGGGGAGGCGCCTGTGGCTCACTAAGTAGGGCACCAGCCCCATATTCTGAGGGTGGCAGGTTCAAACCCAGCTCGGGCCAAACTGCAACAACCAACCAAACAAACAAAATAGCTGGGCATTGTGGCAGGCACCTGTAGTCCCAGCTACCAGGAGGCTAAGGCAAGAGAATCACCTAAGCCCAAGAGTTGGAGGTTGCTGTGAGCTGTGATGCCACAGCACTCTACCGAGGGCAACAGAATGAGATTCTGTCTCTAAAGAAAAAAAGGGGGGGATCTTTCCCACGAGGGATGCCCAGAGAGTAAAGGGACACCAAAGAAGTGAATTTTATGTGGAGTAAGGGAGGAGAGTCATAGACAGTCAACCAGAGGAGGAGGAGCATCACCTACCTCCCAGAAGAAAAGTCCTAGAAAAGTCCACAAAGGTGATATAAGAGAGAAGAGCCAACATTTGTGAGTGCTCCATATCCACAGAGAACACATTTTGGAAGATAATAGCATCTTGCACCAACCAGAAAAGTCTGTCCTCTTTCCCTGACCCTTTTCCTCCTACACCAAATAGGGGTTGGGGGTTATGTCAGAAGTAGCATCTAGCCAGTCGAAAAGGAGTAAACTCAGGGGAATGAGATCAGGGATGTAGAGAGAATTACCACCCCCTTTCTTTATCACAGCGAGCTTTAAGTTTGAAGCAGCAAGAGTTAAAGGAGAGGAGAACCTTTAGCTTGAAGTTTAAAGTTTTATTTTGTTTTGGTTTTGAGACATGGTCTCATTCTGTCACCCAGACTTGGTTGCAGGGCATAATCATAGCTCACTGTAACCTCAAATTCCTGGGCTCAAGGGATCCTCTTGCCTCAACCTCTGGAGTAGCTGGGACTACAGGCGTACCACCACACCCAGCTAATTTTTTTATTTTTGTAGAGATGGCGTCTTACCATGTTACTCAGGCTGTTCTCAAATTTCTGACCTCTAGTGATCTTGTCTTGGCCTCCCAAATTGCAGGTATAAGTCACTCCACCAGCCTAACGCTTAAAGTTTTATTTATTATCCTGCCCTGGACTAAATGTTTTAATTACTGCAATACAACTGTTCATGTGACTAAAGAACACTTGAAAACTGGAGGGATCTGCAATAGACTTCATGTGGGACACAGAAAAAACTATACATAGGGCAAGTGTAAAGAAGGAGAGTTTTCTGATGATATATCATGGAGGCCAGCTCCTTTGATAAAAATACTCATTCAGTATTAGAAAAGGATTGAGGAGGAAAGTTGATACAGAATATAACGAAACCTGATTTTTAATGTTTTGACTTCAAGTATCTGTACATACTGATTCATATTTTATTGACATTTACTTAAATCCCACCAAAAGTGTAAGTAACCAAAAGGCAGGGCATACACCTGCCTTTTTCTATTTCTTTTACTTTTCTATTACTTTTTCCTTAAAATTACCTTTTTTTTGAGACATAGTGTCACTGTGTCACCCTCAGTAGAGTGCTATAGCATCACAGCCCACAGCAACCTCAAACTCTAGGGGTTAAGAGATTCTCTTTTTTTTTTTTTTTGAGACAGAGCCTCAAGCTGTCCCCCTGGGTAGAGTGCTGTGGCATCGCAGCTCACAGCAAACTCCAACTCCTGGGCTCAAGCGAGTCTCCTGCCTCAGCCTCCCAAGTAGCTGGGACTACAGGCGCCCGCCACAACGCCTGACCATCTTTTGGTTGCAGCCATCATTGTTGTTTGGTGGGCCTGGGCTGGGGATTCAAACCCCCACCTTAGGTGTACGTGGCTGGCGCCTTAGCCAATTGAGCCAGGAAATTTTATTTCAAAGGAATAAAATCAGAATCATTAGGATCAAGCAACAACTTCCAGTAAAATAGCTTGGACATTTTCTTATTCTACCTCCCTCAGTGAAATGCCATCTATCTATATATTTATTTATTTTAGAGATGGTGTGTCTTTGTCACCCAGGCTAGAATGCAGTCATAAAATCATAGCTCACTACAGCCTCAAACTCCAGGGGTCAAGCTATCTTCCAGCCTCAGCCTCCCTGATTGCTGGTGATATAGGGTTCCCACACTCAGGGCTGGACAGTTACCCGCCATTCTCTAGGCCCAGGTGAGCTCAGAAATCAGACCTCTAACTCTAGGCACAAACAGACTGCCATTTCCAAGCCACACACCCTTTGGGCTCTAGCAAGGTTGTGAACAAAGCAGTCTGAATGGTGGTTTTGGGTGGTTCCACCTTGAGTAGGGAGCACACACCCTAATCCCATCCCTGAGGCAAAAACTGCAAAGACTTAATACTATATATACCCCTAGACAAAGGACCTATGTGTGAGACTTCCAACTTAGATCCTTCCCTTTGCCAGAAGCTCTGGTGCTTCTTACTCCTTCTGCATTCCTTTCTGTCTAATAAAATCCTATCTTACCACTGATCTGTGGTCCATGAGTTCATTTTTTGAGTCCCCAAGACCAAGGACCTACTGAAGCAAAAAATTCCAGCAACACTGGAATGAGAGGCAGGAGCCACTGCACCTGTCTGGAATTCTGATTACTTAATACAGAAGATGGTTCTTAGCAATTCGAAAACATTATTGATCTTAGAGTCAACATTGCTTCATACTTTTCTCAAAATATTAGATCACTCATGGAGTTTTATGATTTTTTTTAAAGATGTAAATATGTAGTATTACAATTACAATAATGACCTACAGTACTGCTGATTCAGGAGTTGCCTTTTAGGGCTACCTAAGGGTCACTCCACAGTATAAAAATAAGAGACAATAAAACAATATATTAAAAGTATCTCATAACCCCTTCTCTTCAAAGTAGCAGTCTTTAATTAAACTTATTAAATTGCATAGCATTATTCAAGTCTTGTATTAACTAAATTTTAAAATTTAAAATAATTATACGAGGTTCAAAGTGTGAGACTTTGTTTTGGTTCTTCATAGTGTAGAACCGTAGATTTATCATTTCTCTCAATGAGGTATTTTCCAAAATTGTACATCTGTGGCTTCTACTAAAGTAATATATCTATTCTGTGCATTTTCAAATTAACTTGTGTACTATCTACATAACAAAAACTAAAATGTTTCCCCAATTGCCTTAAGAATTATAGTAATTTCAAGACATAAAATATTTAGTTTTATGTTTTCTAGCTCATAGTACTTAAAAGAAAAGTCCCATATTTAAAAGACAGTTCCATCAGTTAACCACATTTTATTCCAACTCCAATATGTAAAGCATGTTCACTTATAGATTTTGCTTTTTATTTCCTTAACTAGGGAAGCAAAGCTATGAAATTCAAATGTCCAACTCATACTTCATTGGATCTTATTAGAGGCAGAAGTGAAGGACATTAGGTTATGACTTTCAAATAACTCAAGTCTGAAAGACAGGATCTGCAGTGAGCAAGAACCCATACTTTATGCTGAGGGCAAAAGTAATTATTTCACAAAATCCCCATTTAGAGAAAAATTACACTTATAAACTTGTATATTATGAAAAATATAGATTTTTCAGTAAGATAAATATTTGAGATCATCAGGTTGATACAAAAAGAAGTATTGTAAATTCAAATTGCTTATCAAATTCGAGAAGCAGTTATATAGACAGCCACAGAAAGATTATCTTCTTGATATGTGCGAGCTATACAGCTCAGATGGCATGAGATGACTACCAGAGGGATCAGATATAAGTGAGGCTTTGGGAGGGGAGCTTCAATGGAGGTAAAAACAGATTAGAGACTAATGTGTATAACCTGATCACATTTTAGAATTTTTAGATGTATGCATGTTTTAATATATTTGCATAAAAAACATCTGAAAGAGGATATAGTTATCTCTGCATGATAGGACTAGGAATGATTTGATTTTTATTTTATTTTCTCTTGTTTATAATGTTTCATCATAAATATGCCTTACTGGGTAATTTTAAAAAATTATTTTAAGTGACCATGAAATAAGTATGTGTCTTTTCCAATATGAAAAATACTGTGCTAGATGTCAACAGTATATGGTGAGTAAGATAAATAGGGTCCCTATTAAGAGGTTATAGTCTAACAGGCAGAATAAAGAATCAACACAAATTCTAATGGCATGCAGTAAGTGTGATGGTAGTTCAGATATAGGTCTCTGTGAGCGCACAGATCAAAGGCATCTGATATAGTAAAGGACCTAACCAACAGCAAAAGGAAAGAAAGAAGAATGAAAATTGTAAGAGAGTCTTTAAAAGGTGCTATTTTCTTTAATTACATTTATTTCAATCTAAAGTATAAAGTATGCCCTCCGTTTCAACTTTGACAATGAAAAAGCCAAGGACGTCCTATCTTCTACTCTCTACTCGGACAGGTTTTATCAGTAATAGCAGTGTGCAGACTGTTCACTTTCTAAAAGAATTAATCCTAGAAAGCTGTGTTGAAAGAACCTAATAGATTTAGGAACTCTCAACAACACCACCATGGACGGCAACAAAAAATGCTTTATCATAATTTAGAAGTAAAATGAGACTCTTGTCACACACTAGCAGCATTGCACCGCTTGCTCACAAATTACCCTTTGAGATGAAAATTTTTCCTACTTGCTCTACATCAAACATTTTAAGGATTTCCTTTACGTGTTTCAGGTAGTATTGATACCGGTTTGTGATTTTCATATTTTCCTTCAACTACGTGCACTGTTTGGGAGGAGACATGCTTCTGTGCACTAGAGGACTTCACTCCTAAGGAGGGTACTTTTTTTTAGCCACAAAATCCTATGCCTTATCTTTGCCTAATAGGTGCAATTTAAATTCTTCTTCTCCCTATGCTAAGAGGCTAGATATAGTAAAGTAGGAACAAGGATAATAAATATTACTAAATAAATTATATTTCTATCTGTATCTTTAGGTGTGTGCATATGCATATATACCTAAGTATTACACATGCATTGCCTACCCTATGGAACCATATCTCTGTGTTTTTATTAGAACAGTTATTTATAATTCATGCATTCAAGCCTGCTTAGTAGGAAAGTCTGGGTTATAATTACCACTTTCTTCATTTCTGTTCTCTTAAGAAACACCAGGATTCTAAAAGTAAACGCCTATGGAAATGAATCATTAACATTTTAAATGAAGTACCAAAATCAGGAAATGCAAATCACAATTCTGATATCCACGTTAACTTATGCAAGTGGATCATTTGAAATGATCACACTTGACTTTCCTGTTTATAAAACACAGCTATCTTAACCCGAAGTCAAATGCTTCATCATCCCTATGTGTTTCCATTTGGGGACTTTTGAATATATACCAACCAGGCAAAACAAATAATAGTCTTTATAATACCTAAAGATCCCTGTAAGAACCAAGTAGATAGCCTACTGGGTTACCAGATGCACTGTAGTACTACAACATTAAAGGAACAGATGGTTTTTGTTAACCTTATTTTCTATAACCAAAAATAAAGGTTGAAAAGTAGAGATTGGAAGGAAACTTAGAAACCTAGCATCTTTAAATATTGAAAAGTTTTAAAAAGGGTGATAATTGAAAATGTTGGTTAAAAATATCAAGCTAAAGATGAAGACAGAATTCTTTGATAACAAAGTTATCAAGAACCAGAGGATGAATTTGGAGTAAATAAATATATCACATGTGGTAAATATGGAATATGGAACGTAGAACAGTGATAAGAATAACCTAGGAAATCTCAAAACCGACTTTTAAATTACTGAAGAACATTTCTTGATGCTATATAAAATTTGTCAACGTTGTGATTTAAAAACTACAAGAAACTCTTCAATTCAGTCAGTATAAAAACAACTACTTTTGTGGAAATAGTAATATAAGGATTTCAATTAAAATAAAAATAAAATAATGACTTACATGTAGTGACCCATGGACTGCATTACAGATAAGAATGAGAAATTCTTGTGAAGAGGAAAGAATATAAAGAACTCTTCAATCTCATTCTTATCACACCAGATCAGGCACAAATAAAACCTTCATTTTTATTTTCTTAAACCGGTTTAAAAAAAAAAAGGCAAAAAAAGAAAAAAGGTAAACACACAAATGGGTGAATGCAAAACTGGTGAAATTTGAACAATGAATTGTATCAATATTAATTTTCTGGTTGTGATATTGTATTGTAGTTATGTAAGATGTTACAATTGAGTGGCATATGTGCATGGGCTCTTTCTGTATTTTTTTCTTACAGCTGCATGTGAATCAAAATAAAAAGTTATAAAATTTAAAAATGACTAACCTTTTAAATTGTCTTCAAATTATTGTTTGAGGGACAAATAAATCTTATAAATTGATTTCAATTGATCTTAACCAATCTTTAAGGATATTATTAAGACCCCAGGCTAATGAAATAGGAAATAATTTAAAATTACTAAACTAAGATAATAATCAATGGCCCTGAGCTTGACAAAGTGAGAGTGTTATCTGAATATGACCATGGCCTGAAAAAAAACAAGTCAAATAAAAAATAAAAAATTGTGAGCTACTTTACCAAGCACTCATATAGCATTAGAAAGAAATCATAAATGTAAATACTAGAAGTCACCAAATAAAATAAAAAAGGGAAAGCCTGAATAATTCCTTCAAACACTAACTAGACCAAAGGACAATTGTAGCATTAGAGAACTCCAAATATATGTTTTAAAAAGTTAATTTAGGCTGGAATAAACCCAAATAAATATAAGATCTAAAACCATCTTCTACTAAAAGAAAATGGAGAATATTTTCATAACCTTGAAGTTGACATTTTTTTTCTTTTCAAATTAATTTATTTTACACTATATAAAACTGTATTATGGTTTGAATATTTGCCCCGTCCAAAACTCATGTTGAAATTTAATCTGCATTGAGAGGTGGGACCTTTAAGAGGTGAGTAGGTCATGAGGTCTCTGTTCTCACTGTATTAAATCTATTCATAAAATAATGGATTCATGGGTTATGTTATAAAGACTGGTGGCTTTATAAGAAGAGAAACTGATACCCTACCCCATGATGGCCTGTGCTATCTCCGGATTCTGCAGAGCCCCCATCAGCAAGAATACCTTCACTAGATGTGGCCCTAGACAGTGGAATTCTCAGTCTCCATAATTGTAAGAAAATACAATTTTATTTATACATTGTATTTATAAAGAAATCTTTTATATATAAATTATCCAGTTGCTCTGTTACCTGAAACAACAGAAAACAGACTAATAGACGTAAAAATCACTAACCATAAAAGAAAGCTAAACTGAATTTCAATAAAATTAAAATTTTCCAGCTATTGCAAGATGCCATTAAATAAGAAGGAGAAGCAAGCCACAGATACCATTTGAGGGCAGAAAAAAAAAGAAAGAAAGAAAACATCAACAGAACATATATGCAACAAAATAATCTTGTCAAGAATTTATAAAAATCCTCGCACTGTGGTAGGCCCAGTTGGGTGGATTGCCTGAGCTCACAAGTTAGAGACCATCGTAAGTAATTGTGGGACCCCACCTCTAAAAATAGCTAGGTGCTGAAGCGGGTGCCTGTAATCCCAGCTACTTGGGAGGCTGAGGCAAGAGAATCACCTAAGCCCAAGAGTTTGAGGTTGCTGTGAGCTGTGACCTTCTGGCACTCCACAGAGGGTGACAAAGTGAGACTCTGTATCAAAAAAAAAAAAAAAAGTAGCTCCAATCTAATTTTCAAGGGAGAATTGTTAGAAACCGACAAAATTGCACTAAAACTCCATTCTAACAAAGCAAACTCACCAAATATCAATGAAAATTTAGAAAAGAAAGTATATGAGGGGCATTGCCAAGTATCAAATCTTTTAAGAACTCCAAAGGTATAGTGTTTATCATCTGGTACTGCTTCACGAATACAAAGATTGATCAATGGAATAAAATAGATCACCGTAAAAGAAACCCTAATAAATGAGTGTTTTAGGGTGGGCCATACATGATGGCTGCTGACTATAATACCTTTTCTAAAGAGCCTCTATATGCCTGACATTTTCACAATGCCCTTCTGCTAGTTTCCTGATGCATGGATTGCTGTATTTAGTTCTAGCTGGTGCTGCAAACCTAGCTTATTGGAGCAGAGATCATCTCTCATCCAAAGCCAATAATCTAGAATGATCAATACTGTACCAAGGAGATCAATGTGAAAGGTCTATACCATCCAGTACTAATATTCTCTGCCATATGTGTTAACTGGCCAGTTTAGTCAGGTCTTTTGTGATGATATAAAAGGACCACATATGTAGAAATAGTAATAAAAACAGAGGAGTAGAGAGGCAAGAAACAGAAAGAGAAAAGGCAGTGTAGGGTGACATTATTGGTAAAAGCTGTGAATAAGCGGAAACCAACTTTGAAAGTATTTTTGATGGCAAGAGAAGAATAAAACAATAGAGAGTGCCTACAGCATATTGGGCTGAGTAGCAATAGTCGCCTTCTGATAAGGTAATGATAAAACAGCAAGGTTATTAGAGCTACAATATATCCAGACGCCGAAAGAAAATTTACAGCTGCCATTTTGAATCCACCATGCACTATTCTTTTACCCCTGAGGATATTTTGATTCCAGGATTGTGAACCAGTTTTGTGGCTATGCACTATCTGTATAGTGTCCTATACTTTGCAATTACAAGGCTCTTTGCTGAGCTATTGCTATGTAGAGTGAGAATGTTATATGTAAAGTTTCTGGAAGTATAGGGAGAAATTTTAAGGTTCCAAACACTAAAATTGTTCTCTTAGGTAAATTTAGAATTCTAGAGTTCAGCCACCTGCAGAAATATTAAATTTTTTGTGTGTAAATACAAGTGATAACAATGGCATCAAACTGGATTAGGAAAAATACATTAATAGGGATCACTTATATTGGTTTCAGAAAAATAAAAAAAACCCAAGTAAAAATTTAGAAAAATAAACTTGAAGCTGATCAAAATTTTTGACAATAGAGAATCCTAAGAGCAATAGAAATCGAAGGGTAATTTTTCAGTATTCTTTCATGGGCAAACTGAACTGTAAGTCCAAAGGAATCCTTATAAATCTACTTCATGATGAATTTTATATATTATGAATTATTTATTTTTGTGAGTTGGGCTCAAAGTGGTTCTCTTGCCCCAGCCTCCGAGTAGTTGGCATTATGGGCACCTGGCACAATGTCCGGCTATGAAGCTACATTTTTGTAGGTTAATCAATGGTAAATTGTTATCTAAAATATTGACTCTTTCTACCAAGGCACTACAATACAGTAAAATCCACTGAACTAACCTTTTGTAATTCAGGAATTCTAATAGTTCCATTATGTCAAATTGAAACTAAATAAAAAAAAAATACCAATACTAATATGGCCCAATATCTATATAAGAAATAAGATGCTTTGTGATATTTCAGTATATCAAAATGATTTTAGAATATAAGAAATACTGGCTCGGTGCCTGTGGCTCAAGTGGCTGAGGCAACAGCCACATACACCTAAGGTGGTGGGTTCAAATCCAGCCTGGGTCCACCAAACAACAATGATGACTGCAACCAAAAAATAGCCAGGTGTTGTGGCGGGCACCTGTGTTCCCAGCTACTTGGGAGGCTGAGGCAGGAGACTTGCTTGAGCCCAGGATTTGGAGGTTGCTGTGAGCTGTGATGTCACAGCACTCTACCCAGGGGGACAGCTTGAGGCTCTGTCTCAAAAAAAAAAAAAAAAAGAATATAAGAAATACTAACTACTCATTTTATTAACTACAACTTTTTAATGACTACTATGCAACTATGTCATTTAACATTTAGAAGTTAGATATATCTAGAAATTAGAAATATCAGCCTTGTTTGAATAATAACAACTACTTATTATTATTTTGTGCCAGAGTTCCAAGAGCTTAACATCCACTGAAGCATTTAAACCTCCACTGAGGGAGGTTTTGCAAATGACGAAACATTTACGGAGAGTAAGAAACTTGCCTAATATAACACAACTATTAAGTTGCATAACTAGGATTGTAACTTCAAACAATTTGATCTAGGGACCATTCTCTTAAGAATTATGCAAGATTAATTCATGAAAATAAAAAACATTAGTTTAATCCCACAGAGGAGTCTCTTTGTGACATATATCAACTTTTTATACATTAAGGGGAACTTTGAAAAGAATGTAATGTTTATGGGAATAAAAATTAATATGTATTATTATAATACCCCTTTATGTGTATGATTGTTAAATAAAGTACAAGTTCAACTTTCTAACTTAGAAGCATATTTTAAAGTTCCTTTCCCCAGGGCAATAAATATTAAAATAGCTTAATCATTTTACCATTTCCTCATACCATTTCAAATTTTTAATTTTAAAACAAGAAATTAATTCATTTATTCAGTCAAATACTAGTTACTAAAAATCTACTATTTGCCAAGTCTTATGACCCTCATAGTGGAGAAAACAGGCTTAAAGCCTAGGATTTCCCTGGAACTCAAATTCTAGCAGAAAATACAATAAATGTAGTCAAGGCTATGAATGACAAGTTCAGGTAGTCCCTGGGTTACAAATGAGATAGGTTCTGTAGGTTCATTCTTAAGTTGAATTTGTAGGTAGGTTGGAATTTACCTATTACCTGTAATAGCCTCCCATAAGTATAAGTAGTACATTAGTCAGAGGTTTGGAACTCGGAGACTTACTGTAATGGATGCCGTCTGTAAGTTCAAGTGGTACATAATTGGGTGTTTGTTTCTCAAGGACTGCCTGTATGAGGTGCTATGTGAGTGTATAGAAAGAGTACCTAATTTATAAGTTGGGCTGAGAAAATCCTTCCAGAAGGACGTGACATCCAAACAGATAATGAAGCATGAATAAAAATAATTGTGACAGATGACAAAATGGTTGAGTGTCCAGAGGTGGCAGGACCTGGGTGAATAATTGTGAACAGTGGTTTCCAGAGCATGATGGTCAAGTTCTGGCTGCAGAGATCAGGTGAATATTAATATTCTCTTAAATTTACATTTTTTGCTTTAATCTGTTTCTATATCAAATATCTCCGTTTAATCTGAGAACAACATTTTGGGAAACATAAAAGCATGGATTTTCTAGCAGAAAACATAAGGAGTTGACATGAGTTGCCTAAAGTCTCAGTTGAAGGAAGGGAGAAAGGTGGTTGGAGGATTGCACATAGCATGATATTCTTTTTACCATCACGTCTACTCAAGTTTGGAGAATGTTATATTTTCTTATCTAAATGCAATATGTCTTCTTTCAACCTACATTCAAGTCTCTGTCATGTCATCCTCTTTGCTATTTTTATTTATTTATTTATTTATTTGAAGACAGTCTCACTCTGTCACCCTGGGTTGAGTGTCATGGTGTCATCATGGCTCACAGCAACCTTATACTCTTGAGTTCAAGCGATCCTCCTGCCTTAGCTTCCCTGTAGGTGGGACTACAGGGCCCTGCCACAACACCCAGTTAATTTTTTTACATTGGTAGAGCTGAGTCTCACTCTTGCTCAGGCTAATCTCTAACTCTTGAGCTTAAGCGACCTGCCCATCTTGGCCTCCCAAAGTGCTAGGTTTATAGGAGCGAGCCAGCTGGGCTGGCCCCATCCCCTTTGTTATTTGTCATCTAATGCAAAAATATCTGTATATCCTGACAGGAGTAATCCATCGTCATTGCATCATAGCTGATGGAACAATTTTGATCAACCAGGTTAACACCTCTATTATAACTACTAAGTACAAATGGACATTAGTACTCTGTGTAAGTGCTGAAGAGGCAGAAATACACTGGGTCTCTTCAAAGGTTTCTGCAGGCCTCTGCCTTGCTTTTCACTCTCCCGGTTTTGTTCTAACCCACATTGACTCTTAGGGAGCATTGCTCATATGTTCTAAGTAAGCTTGACTATATCGCAAGCATCTGGGTGGCCACCGCAATCCCTCTGGAATAGTTCTAGTTCCACACACCTACACTGTCTAATTATAAACTTAGAAGTTAAATAACCAAGGAAGACTCAGAAGCCAAGCACATCCTCCTGGAGAATGTCCTCCTGAGATGGTGCCAGAGCTCACCATTGCTGCCCCTCTGCAGGACTGGGCACTTCAAACTGGCTACATGGAGGGTACAAAGCACAGGTGCTGTGAAATTGGTCTTTTGCAATTGTTTGTTTGCATTTAGGGGATGTTCAAAGTGTCTCCGTGTCTGATTTTTCTTATTTTCTTCTTTGTTTTTTGGATGAGGGGAACGTTATTAGGAGTCCTGAATCAGTAAAAGGGGACTTAGCTTTACAGTAGCATCAACACGGAGGAGCAAAATCTAGAGGAACCAGAGGGTTCCCTTTGGCAGAATTCAGAGAATATGTGGGCAACTATCTCTGATAGCCACAAGAGAAAGGAAAAAGATTTCTAGTGTCAGTGACAAATTATCACTGCGACAGACGCCCTGTAGGCGTTGGCTCTGCCACTCAGTGGGCTCCTTGGCACTGGTCACTAGCCGTGCTCATCCTGAAAGAGCCTAGATGCCTTCTCCACTTTCTCCATGTGACGCAGGCAGGCCTGTTCCCTCAGACATCCCAAGACACCCAACACTAAACACCCTCCCTGGAGGATGAAGGGATCCAGTTCTTCCTCCAGCCTGTTTTCAAGCTATTTATTATTGATAAACGTTATATCCATTCTTCAAAATCCAACTTTTGGCTTTCAACCATCTATTCTTTTTCACCCTCAAAAAGCTCAGCTGTTTCAAATCAATAGCTTTAGCTTTAAAACTATTATTTTTTAAAGAGGGATATTATTATTATTTTTTTTTTTGAGAAGGAGCCTCAAGCTATCCCCCTGGGGAGAGTGCCATGGCATCACAGCTCATAGCAAACTCCAACTCCTGGGCTCAAGCGAGTCTCCTGCCTCCGCCTCCCAAGTAGCTGGGACCACAGGCACCCGCCACAACGCCTGGCCATTTTTTGGTTGCAGCCATCATTGTTG
>CAUYQV010040841.1:0-28946 GCA_963574575.1 Galagoides demidoff
GTTAATCATTGTATCAACACATTTATATTCTAGTTCTAGAAAAGTTCACTTGTACCCTTGTTAGACAGATATATAGGTGATCTTTCCCAACACCCTCCCACCACCCATCCACCCTTCTCCCCTCCCCTTCCCCATCCCCTCCCCATATTTTTGGACTAGAATTAAGTTGTATCTTTTGCTTGAGAGCTATAGATTAGTTTCATAAAAGGGCTGTGTACATTGAATACTTTTTCTTCCATTCCTGTGACACTTTGCTAAGAAGCACATTTTCCAGTTCCATCCATGTAAACATGAAGGACGTAAAGTCTTCGTTTTTCTTTAGGGCTGCATAGTATTCCATGGTGTACATATACCACAGTTTATTGATCCATTCGTGGATCGATGGACACTTGGGCTTCTTCCATGATCTGGCAATTATGAATTGGGCTGCAATAAACATTCTGATAAAAACATCTTTATTGAAATGTGATTTTTTTATCCTCTGGGTATATACCTAATAATGGAATTGTAGGGTTGAATGGCAGGTCTATTTTTAGCTCTCTAAGTGTGTTCCAGATGACTTTCCAAAAAGAACTTACTAATTTGCATTCCCACCAGCAATGTAAAAGTGTTCCCTTTTCTCCAAGAACAATAGTTTTCAAAGTGTGTAGCCAGACCAGCTCCATCATTAGATATGCAGGGTCTCAGGCCCCATTTCAGAGCCACAGTTTCAGAAATGCTGGGTGTGGTGGCCAGCACTCTGTTTGACAAGCCCTCCAGGTGATTCTGAGGCACATTCAAGTTTGGGCACATCTGAGGTAGAGGGTACTGAGAACTGAGCTAGAACTGAGCTGAATCTGAGTGTGTCTGACAGTCCCAGCTCCTTTAAGACAGTTCATTTTTTCTAAGCTTCATTTTTTCTATCTTATAACTAAAAAATCTATCCCTTTTGTCCAGTATCTTTTCAAATTACATTGAAGACAATCACAGCTTTTATCTGTGAAATAATTTTACTACCAAAAAGGTAATTCTTAGCTAACTAGGATTCAGATGTGGCTGATGTGACCTTTGGTTAGTTATTAGCCTGTCTGAAACTCACTTCCTTATCTGAAAAATGGGCATAAAAATGTTATCCTGGAGTAACTCAAAGAGTTGTCACAGTGATCAAATGGAATAATTTATAAGAATGTGTTTCTTAAAGTGTTGTACAAATATATGACTGTAACTTTGGGCTACTTACCATAAGTTTTTTTTTTTTTTTGTAGTTTGTTTTTTTTTGCTGGGGCTGGATTTGAACCCACCACCTCCAGCATATGGGGCCAGTGCCTTACTCCTTTGAGCCACAGGCGCCGCCCATACTTAGCTTTTTTTTTTTTTAAATCAGATTAATATGAGAGTATATCTGGTTAGGTTACATTGTTTGCATGTATAAGGGAAAGTCTGAGTTGTAGCTGAGTCCTTCATCCAGGTAGTGTGCCATGTACCCTATATTGTATCCATTGGATGAGAACATACCAGACTCCCTCCTCCCTCCCACCCCTTCTTTAATTTGTTTTTTCTATCCTGTGGGCCTGTAGTTGTTGATCTACTAGTTTAAATATAGCATTGAGTACATAGGATGCTTGCTTTTCTATTCTAGAGATACTGTACTTAGGAGAATGTTGTCTAAATCATCTAGGTAGATACAAAAGATGCAAAATCTCCATCTTTTTATGGATGAGTAGTATTCCATGGTGTACATATACCATAGTTTATTAATCCATTTATGTGTTGATGGGCACTTGGGTCCTTTGTTCTTTTCTATCAATAAAATGGAAATAATCCCATTACTTGTAACTCCATTGAGATTGTAAATAGCCGAGACAACTAAAGCACAATTTGAGCTCTTCTAAAATAAAGTTTACTTTTTTGGTTCATGTTTTGTGCTTCACATGCAAAGGTTGTAATATGTAGAAATAGTATAAAATCTTACATATTTTATTATAGTGCTTCTATACAGTGTGTGATAGTACTTTTACTTGAACTAGTCACATCCTAGAGCAGTGGTTCTCACATGAGGCCCCTAGACCAGCAGCATCTGTATCACCTGGGAACTTATGAGTAAGCACATTCTCAGGTACCACCTACTAAATCAGCAGGTCTGGGGGTGGGGCCTAGCAATCTGAGTTTTAACAAGCCCTACAGGTGATCCTCAGGCTCAGGGACGTCTTAAAGGAAGGGATTTTCTTGGGTATTAATTGAAGGGTCTGAGAAAGGCTACCCTTTTCCTAGAAGAGGACTATAGCTTCTTTTCTTCAGCATGGACTTGCAACATCAACACCCAAGCTCAGGCATCCATCACAGGATTCCTTCAAAAACATAAGCTATCACTGCTTGCCCAGCATAGAGGGCATCTGGAATACCACGCCAGTGCACCTGTTAGGAAGCTGACTTCAGGGTGCAAGGAAATTAAAGCTATTTATCACAGACCATTTTCCTCTCAGTGACAGGAGAATTGAACATTGGCCTAAACAAGGCTTCAAATTGGGTCTATGTATGAAAAACATGCAGCTTGACAAACACAGTTTAAGCAGACTTACATTTCTTCGTACTTCTCCCTGTGAAAGCGAGTCTTTTTGTGAGCAGTACCATGTTGGTGGTGCTTAAGTAAGAAATACTGAAGATGGATTCATCCCAGTGTGTTTTCAGGAATGGCACTTTTCCCCCTGACCATTTCTTCCCCTTCTTAGGTGGGAATCATAGGTAGGAGAGCAGAAAGGGACTAAGACTCTCTGTGCAAAATTTATTACTAAAAAAAGACAGTTTCAATTAATTTAGTATAACCTAAGTATAGTGTTTATAAAGTCTACAGTAGTGTACGGTAATGTCCTAGGCCTTCACACTCGCTCACCTGAGCAATTTCCAGTCCTGTAAACTCTATTCATGGCAAGTGCCCTATTCAGATGTACTATTTTTATACCATATTTTTACTGTACCTTTTCTATTTTTAGATATGTTCAGATACACAAGTACTCAACATTGTGTCGACTGCAGTGTTCAGTATGTGGCATGTTGTACAGGTTCGTAGCCTAGGGACAATGGGCTACACCATGTTGCCTGACTGTGTAGCAGACTATGCCATTTCAGTTTGTGTAAGGACACTTTCTGATGTTCAAACAAGGATGAAGTCTCCTAATGAAGTATTTCTCAGAAAATATTCTCATTGTTAAGTGACTCCTAACTGTATTTATATTTCTTGTTGGTGATGAGTATTACAGGCAAAACCACAGAGTGTTTGTCCTATTACTTCCAACGGCAATCAAAGCTTATTGGGTGCACACTATGTGAATAGGGCATTACTTTGCATCCTTTAAACTACTTAATGTTCAACAATTCTGTAAGACAGATATTATCATCTTTATTTTATATAGGAGAAGCACGTACAGAAAGTTTAAATAATGTCCAATATTACAGAGCCTTTGCTAGAGTTTTGATTTAAATGTATGTCTTTTTGATGCAAAACCCCGAATTCTAAACCTATGCTTTAAATTGCTAGTTGAGAAGTCAGCTTAGTAAGTTGCAATCAGCATTTTAGAAAAAAATTGAACATAATGGAAAACACCAGAATGTGTCATACATAGTTTGGATGAGTAGGTCCTGATACCTGAAATTTTTGTTTTAACTATAAAGATATTTATGTACATATGTAAATAAGCACATTTCTGTGCACTGGGCCACAATGTAATTGATATTTCTTGCTGTGTCATAGTCAAATCTGAAAACAAAGTAGGTGGCAGAGAAATGAAGAGAAAGAAAAAAAGAGAAAGCAAGAGTAGAAAACATTAATGAGTGAATGACTGAATAAATGTCAGAGATGGATTTGGGGAGAGGAAGAGGAGTTAAAAGAAGTGGGGAGAGAGAGAGAGAAAGGACGACTCTGAGACTGAAACAGAAATTCAAGGTTAAATGGACGGGGAAGAAGAGAAAGAAGATGTCATGTAGAAATTTAATAGTTCTATCCACCGTTCCAGTCATAGCGCCTGCCCCTATTTGACAGCAAAACTGGAGCTCTCAGTGGGGTGCACTTTTCATATGCTTCTCATGCTGTGATCCTCTTGTCATTCTGAGTGTGAGTTGAATGAAGAAGTTTATTAAGCATGGCTTCTACATAGAAGTCACATGGTGTTCAAATGAAAATCAGTGATCTGAAGTGAGGTTAAGGGGGAATAGGCTGTGTTGAAATTGAGAAAAAGTATGAGATCCTCAACATATTGCTTCCTATGGAATTGGCAGATACAGTTTTAAATATATGTAATTTTTTTCTTTAGAGCTTACTAACTGTGATTCAACTGTTTAGCCTCTTGTGTTATAGTGGGAAATGTTAGATGACAGATTTTCACGTTTTCTATTGCCAAGGAATTCTTCATCCATTATTTTACTTTCTGGAGTTACAGGCAAAACCGCAGAGTGTTTGCCCTACCATGTTTCCCTGAAAATAAGATGTATCCCAAAAATAAGCCCTAGCACTATTTCTATGCATTTGTTAAATATAAACCCTCCTCTGATAATGAGACCTAGTGATGGGTGTGAAGACATCCTCTAGTGATGCATTTCAGTGCAGAGACATCCCATGAAAATAAACCCTAGTATGTCTTCTTGAGAAAAAATGAATATAAGACAGTGTCTTATTTTCGGGGAAACATGGTACTACTTCCAACAACAATCAAAGTTAATGAAAAGTCTGTTTTTTAATATATGGGGAAACTGAGTGAACATTTGTATGAAGCATCTTTGTATACAGACACTTTCATAAGAATCAAATTATTGAATCTTCATAGCCACCCTATAAGATTATACTTCTGTCAAATTTTACTAAAGAAATTGGAGCTCTACAAAATCCTAGCCAATAGATTACAGCTTATCATCAAAAGTCATACATCATGATCAAGTAGGTTTCATCCCAGTGATGCAAGGCTGCTCTAACATATGCAAGTCCATAAATGTTATTCACCCTATCAATAGAAGCAAAAATAAAGACCCTATGATCCTCTCAATAGATGCAGAAAAAAACATTTGATAAAATCCAGCATCCTTTCCTAATTAGAACATTGAAGAATATAGGCATAAATGGCACATTTTTTAAACTGATTGAAGCTATCTAGGACAAACAGACAGCTAAAATTTTACTGAATGGAGTAAAACTGAAAGCTTTTCCACTTAGAACTGGAACCACACAAGGTTGTCCTCTATCACCACTACTATTCAACATAGTGCTGGAAGTTCTTTTGTATTAACCTAGATGGAAGTGGAGCACATTATTCTTAGTAAAGCATCACAAGAATGGAGAAGCATGAATCCTGTGTACTCAATTCTGATATGAGGACAACTAATGACCTAGTACATGGTGGGGAGTGGGGGAAGGGTAGAGCACAGCGAGAGAGAAAGAGGGAGGGGGTAGTGGAAAGGAAGATCAGAAAGAGGGAAAGAGGAGGGAGGGGGTGGGAGAAGGGAAGAGCAGTGAGAGGGAAGGAGGGAGGGGATGGGATCTTGGTGAGTGACACACCTTTTAGGGGCAAGACACAATTATAAGAGGGACTTTAACAAATTCAATCAGTATAACCTAGTTTCTTGTACCCTCAATGAATCACCAACAATTAAAAAAAAAAAAAAAAGAAAGAAAGAAATTGGAGCTCAGTAAGTTTGTGTCCCTTGCCTGGATTTTCATCTGTGAGGTGATAGAACTAGAATTAAACCTTGATACTCTGCCCCATATTCTATATTTTTTCGGCAAGTAGAAAATAGCTACAGTTGATTGAAAAACAGTTCTGTGTATATAATTTAGAAGAATAATTTTGATTTTAAGTCAGAGTGTGGTACAAAGCCTAAAATGCCACTTGTGTTGCTGTGACACAGTATTATTATGTAATTTTTATTCCCTCCCTACTCAAGGATATTTCTTTATACCTAGGTCCCCATTGGCAAATTAGAGTTTATATTGCAATGCTTTATGGTGATCCATACGGGCCTGTCTTTGTTGAAGATTGTTATAAGCACAAACTCTATTTTAGTTATAATAGTGTTGTATCAAGTAACTTAAGTAGATGATTACTGGCATCAGCTTAAGTGGGTGTTCTTAATTTTAACAACAACAGAAAATGCTGAGTATAAGAGTGTATGTGTGAGTGACTCACATCATGAAAGCCCTATAGCCTATTAGAACAAATTTGTAATGTTTTCCCCAGTTTGACAAAATGCCATTGGTAAATATAACCTATTCATCCTGTCTGATCTTACCACTAAATAAAGAAATATATAGAAAAAATGTTGACATAATTTCTACTAAAAACTTTATGTATGTTGTATAATAGGGCCCTTCAGCCAAGGTATCTTGTCTTCGTTTTGCTCATAAATCTCATTTTTAATAAAGATTCATGCTTGTGTCAAAAATTTAAAGCATTTCATTTCTTCTTATTTTATGGTTTTATTTTCTTACCTTCAAAAAGCGGTTGCAAATGAAATGTTTTCCTTTCTTCTACTGGTTTCATTTTGCTGGAGTGTTTATTACACTCAACCAGATACTTTCAGAAAGCTACCGTTAAGCTCTATACTCCACGGAAGCTTTGTCAGTGCAAACAATATATACGTATCTGTAAAAACACAGGAGATCCTAACCTTATTATAATTTCAATGACTGGTAGTACCCGATTGTTTATTTTTTATTTCAGAGATCCCAGAAGACCCTCTTGTGGCTGAAGAGTATTATGCTGATGTGTTTGATTCCTGTTCTGAAGAGAGTGAGGAGGAAGAAGAAATAGTGTTCTCAGCATCAGAGGGAGAGGTCAAGGATGAGGGACCCCAGCCTCCTTACCGAACACACCAGCAGGTACATCCTTCCCCTGCCACAGTCATGGAACTGTCTGAGGTACTGATTGGAGTCTCTTTCAGAAAGAGTAAAGAAAACCTAAAAACCTGAAGTGAAGGATGAGGGACTTGGGCTGTGATAATGACTCCATGTGACAAGCCTTGATTTCTAAGACCCAGGGGTAGATGCGGCCCTGTGGAGTTCCAAGGATCTGATCTGAACCATGCTGGCAAGGGGAGGGCTGGAGGGATGGTGCACACTACATTGTTTGCACACTGAGGGGTGCTTCATATACAGCCTCTAGAAAAACAATCCCAGTGTCTCTTTAGAAGAAAGAATGGGATTTTGGTATACTTTTCTACTTGGTAATCAAATTTTTGAGTCATATTTACACACTTAATGCAAATACAAATTTATAAAGAATGACTTCCTTCAAGGGATGAAACACAAAGATCCTGGGCTTAAGAGATGATCTTTCTAGCTATGTTCACCTTCTAAGGACTTATCCTTACATATAGTGCTGAAATCTCTGAGTATATCCCCTTATAGTAGATCTTTCTAACTATGGCAAAGTTAAGCCCTATGTGGCCATAGGCCAAGAAAGAGCCCTGGCATGTGCTTTCTGTGTTGTGTCTATACAACAAGGAGAAGGAAAAAGCAACCCTTGTGTGAGGAGAAAGAAGGAGACTTCAGGCACTTTATGTACATATACTTCACTTTCTTCTTAGGTGATACCCGGTAAACCTTTCAGTCCTAAACTTCTATGAAGTACAGAACTTTTTATTAACTAGGAATATTCAGTAACTAAAATAAAAGTCAATCAGGGGTACGTGAGTCACTGCAAACTTAATTCAATAGATGATTTTTGGAGTAGAGGAAAGGTTGTATGCCATTTATTCAATCATTTTAAATAAGGCACGAGCAATACCCCATAATAGTAAATAAATAAGAACAGTAAGAAATGTTCTCAAGTTTTGTATCAGAGAAAGAGAGGCAGGGAAAAGAGAACTAGAAGAGCATGGACATGGGACTGAGCAGAAAAAGTGATAAGAGCTAGAGAAAAATAAAGAGAAAAGAGGAGAGAGAGAATTTAATAGCCAAATACATGAAGAGACAAACAAATAAATGTTGAAAAAAATACCGAATTAAAGAAGGATTCAGAACACCCAAATAAAAACTTTCCTTAAAGCATTTCCCCGTTTTCCCCAGTGGAATCTGGAAAACAATACCACCTCCTACCAGAGATTGAAAATGTAATTTCCATTTGCTTCTGAGCCATTGTTGTAAACAACTGAAACAAATGTTATTATAAGATTATAGACTTCATTCTGTGCCAGTGATTATAAAACATGATACACAAAATACATAGTGCTCAACTTTTCCTCAAAACATCAAGTGACAAAATTTTAGCTACTCATAATAACACTTAAAAATATTTTTTAACATAGTAGAACTGACTCAGAAAACCACATGAATAAAATACTAGATGGCAAACACTTCCTCAGTCAAGAAATAGGAGTCCAGGAGCCCCATCTTTGGTATAGTTGTCAGAATACGAGGTTGGAGATCAGAACACCTGTATCCGAGTCTGTGCTTCATCACTTGAAGGTTCAATGACCCTTTACAAATTACTAAACTTTGCTGCATTTCAGTTTTCTAATCTGTAAAGTGGGAAAATAATGATTCCTACTTGATAGAGGGGTTTTGAGGATTAAATGAATTAATCAATATAAAGTACTTAGATTGATTCTGAGAACTTAATAAAGTGCTTAATAATAAGATATTAGCTGTATTATTATGGAGTTACCTAAACATCTGTGGCCTTTTTATGACACTGCCAAAACTCCTTAATGTTAAAGGGAGATTTCATAATTAGTATGAAAAAAAAACCCCCCCTTCTTATGCCTGAAGACAGATGGTAAATAAAAGCAGTTTTACTTGCTGGGTGTGTCTCTGTTACATGTTACCTGATAGATTGTGATTGATTTTAAATAATCTATTGTCTCTGTTACATGTTACATGATAAATTGTGATTGATTTTAAATAATCTATTGTCTCTGTTGCATGTTACGTGATAGATTGTGATCGATTTTAAGTAATCTGTTTGAGAAAAGATGCTAAAGCCTCTCCCATACACGCTGGTATTTTGTCTCACAAAACCCTATTGGGTAGTTATTCTTACTGCTGTTTTCTGAGTGAGGAAGTTGAGTTTCTGAAAGAGAAGTAACTTGCTCAAGATCTTGCACAGCTAGGGAAGGATCAGAACCATACTTGAGGCCTAGGTCGGTCACATTCTCAAGTTTTTACTACTGTGCAGGGTTTATCGACCTAGAGTGGACTTGATGTAATAGAAACAGGAGTATAAATTAAATCACAGCAGAGTAATTTGTATCAGAGACAGGTAATTACAATAGCATTTGTTTTTTCCCAGTAATTCAGTATAGTTTCTTCCCTCTCCCCAACAAGGTGACAGGTTTGTGGTTGTCATGGGTGTAGACTCTTCCATTTTGGTTTAATTTTTAAGCAACATACAAATTATACTACAGAACTCAGTGCTGAGAACCTAGCCTTGTTGACTTTGTGAATTGGGTGACACCTGTCACTGTCTCTGGGATTTGCCTCTTTTCCCCTCTATCTAGTCTTACCTTTGACCCCTAAGTGTGCCAGGTTTGCTTAGGTGGTCATCATGCCCATGGATTTTATGTGAGGAATCAGATCAAAATGTATTCTCCTTTTTTCATATGGGGCCATAGTCACATAGTTATTACTTTGACAGAAGCATGTTCAAAAGGAAAAACAGCCATGGGCTTCATTGCAATTGATTGCTGAGTTTTGTGACACCCATGACAATCTTTTAAGCACCAGCATCTCCAAAGAACAATTTTATTAAGTACCTAATTGCTATTAGTCACCAGTTGTTTCCCTGCTGTAATAAGCAGAACATCAATAACACCTTTATCACAAGCCATTATCATATTGTTGATAACTCCTCTGTGAAGTCTATGGTCACTGAATTGAAACCAGCCTCTTAAATCTCAGGAGAATAGAGTTTACAGCTGTCGTCTTAACAGGTTCTCCACAGCATTTGTGGGATGTCTAAGGCTGCAGGCTGATGAGTGTCTTCAGATTCTGTCTTTCCCTTGCTGCCTTGACCATCATCATGCTCCAAGACTAATAAACAGCCCAGGTGTACCAGCAGTCCACATACCCGGTAGACAGTAATCCCTAGACACAGACTCTGGTGGAAAGGCTCTGTTTGGTGAATATGATGGTCACTGATGCTTATTTAAGACCACTTTCCAGGACTATGGTGTTTGTTCTTGCTTAGAGGAAGGGCTAGGGAGGTCCATGCTTTTCCAGCTGATTCTAAAGTTTTCAATGCCTTTCCCTCAATTCCTCCTGTGGTTTTTAAATTCTCTCAGCCCAGTGCAGCTTTAGGAAAAACAGAAACAATTTCCTTCTTAGAAGGTTGCCACAGTGCAGAGTACTTTGATAGAGGGCAGGCAAGGCCCAAGAGTCTATGGAGGACACTTGGGTTAGATCATCATGAGGGTAGGTGCCTCTGAGATTTTCTTCTGTTAGTAGTCATTAGTTTAATCAGATCATAATTATCATAACAATAGCAGCTAACATTCCTCAGCACCTTCATTCTATGCAGTATTTTGTATGCTATGTCAGCTCAGGTCTGAAGGAAGCAGGTGACAAGACAGAATTAGAGATGAAAGAGAAATGCCTGTGAAGTAACAGGGACAGCCTCAAAACTTACTGATACCTTTGTGGGGAAGGAAGGAAAGGAGAAAGGGAGAAAGGAGGGAGGACGGAAAGACCTTATTTGCTCAAAATAGAAACAGCAATGGAAGATATTTGGGGCATAATTGACTATTACGTTGAATTCTGACTTTATCTTTCATTTATTTTTATTTTTTGAGACAGTCTCACTGTGTCGCCTTCAGTAGAGTGCTGTGGCATCAGCTCACAGCAGCCTCAAACCCCTGGGCTTAAGCAATTCTTTTGCCTCAGCCTCCCAAGTAGCTGGGACTACAGGCGCCTGCCACAACACCCGGCTATTAAAATGCTGACTTTAAAACACAGGTCCATTGTAAGATTAGACTGTTGTTATAACTTAGCTTTACACAAGAGGAAACGGAGGCTTAGGGAGGTAACTTCTCTAAGCTTACCAGCTAGTGACTCTACTTTTAGCCGCTCCTTCATAGGTCTTTTGTCTGCATGGCAATTATAACCCCACTCCCTTCGCTGATGAAAGAGTAAACACAGTAGGTGTGAAGGAACAGCCAAGGGGCCATTGTATTATCTGGTAGTCTGTTTTAACAATACTAGACAGAAGTACTGAGCTATGTACAGGCAAAAGTTATACCAGTTCTAGGAAAAGTGCTGAGCTAAGAAAATTAAAGCAAAAAGGAGCTTACCTCTCTATTATTTTTTTTAATAGCCGATGCCAGAACTCTAGAGTCCCCATAGTAGAAATGATTTACTTGTTATTTATATGATCTTAGTTGACCTTCATATGTGTAAGGAAGCACTTTCTGTCTTGAACTGACCTTAGAGGAAGCAGCCTCCCCGCTGTTGCAGGCTGCTCATCATCTCTGCCAGTGTCCCCCCACCTATGCCAGGCTGCAAAGAAGCCAGCCTTGCTAAAGTGTTAGTGGACACTACCACTTTGTTGTGTCAGGCCTTCTGACGGGCCTTCTGTACGCTTAGTGTGTGTTGCTTAAAGGAGTGACTTTGATGCAACAGTTTCCACCCCCACTCCCATCCCAGCTCTCACTTCTGTCATGGTTCTCACCCCCTTCCCTCTCTCCCATTTTTTGTCTGGGATAAAGCAAAGCTCGTTTTTGATCCAGCTGGGACCAGTCACAGCTTGCTGTGGGATATAGCACACAGAGCTTTGTAGGAAGCCTTATATCCCTAAATCTTTAAAATTATATGCACTGTGTGTTTAGGATCATACCCCTATTTTGCTCCAACACCAAGGAATGGAAGGAAAAGACAGGGGCAATAGGGTAGATACAGACAAGCAAATCTGAGCAGGAGTGCAGAGAGTCTCTGTGTTCCTCTGTATGTGAGGGTGGGGAGGTCCCCAGCTCCAGGGCTTCCCTGTGGTGGCTAAGCAGAGGTCTGCAGGAGGACGGATGGTAGAAGGACAAGGACCCGCCCTGTGAAATGCCCTGTGCTCCGCTGTGCTGGCCCTGGAGCTGCAGGTGAAGGACAGAGCTGGGAAGGCTAATTGGAATTGTACTTTGGGGGTTTTTCTCTCTAGGAATCTTTTTCCCCCACCACCCAACACCAATTGCTATCTCTCTGGCTGTCATCAGAGCTGAGATGCCCTGACCATATGGTACACAAAACATCTATGAAAAATATGAAAACTTTCCTAAACAGCATTTGCAAATAGAAAAATATAAAGGCCCATCCAACTGTTTTGTGATTTGATCGCACAGAAAAAATTCATGTTATTTTCTGAAATTTTTATTACCTAGAAAGGGAGTGTGAATACTATCTCATAGTGTTTAGCCTAGGAGAAAAGGGGCATGACACATCTGGGCCATTGCTGGAGGTGCATCCTTCCTGCATAACCTATTAATCTGGAGGCACAGGGATCGTGTCATACCTGAGAAAATAGCAGTCATGGTTAATAAGACAGAGCTACCTTGCAGCATGCCAGGTGCTATGCTAAGCCCTCTGCATGCCTTATCCCATTTCATACTCACAAGCACTTTATGGAGTTAACATCTTCCATCCTATTTTACAAGTGAGGAAACTATGAAACAGAGAGAATTACTAATTTGATGTAGATCACCCCATGCAGTTACAAATCTGGGATTCAAACTAGCAAATACTCACCACGTCAACTATTAGGCATTTGGGGTAAGTATAGAACTTAACGTAGAAGTTAGTCAGGGAGAAGAAAAGGAGATAGATACTTGGGACCTCAGGCTCAGCTTCAAGATGTGTAAAAGTGGACCATGAGCTGATGACTTACAGCCATGTTTAAACACAGAGCCAGGTTTTTCAATTATTCTGTAGGATTTAAATAAGAATAAAGTTAGAACTAGAGTTAAAAAATTGTAATTGTAATAAAGAACTGTGTATCGCGAGGGCTTCCTTTTAGAATGTGAAAATTCTTTCTTTTTGGGCCAATAATCCTCACTTAAATTGCATGACTGTCTTCCCTAGACTATTGGATGTGATTAAGTAGTTAATCAAGAGCAAGTGGAAGGGATCGATTGGAGGCAGTTTCCTATCCACACAGCTGGAACTCTAGAAATGATTGCAGCAGAGGGTGCATAGGCCTTTCCAGCTCCTGGAAAATCCATGACCCCGTGTTCTTGGGTAGATGCTGGTTGTGTTGCTGCTCCATCAGTCCCGCTTTCTTTTTTCTTCATCCTTTATGTTTCCAAAACATAATCTCAAATATCATATGAGAGTTCTGTCATCAGATACCTATGAACGTCATTAAAACCCTAAAGCATCCCCATGGGCACTGACTTGCTGCAAACCTGAGCATTAATAAGAGACAGCTGCAGTTAGGAAGTTTTAATAATGCAGAGTAAATAAGGCATTAACAGTGAAATGTGGACACACTGACAGTTACGTTTCAGTAATTCTGAATTCAGTGACAGAGATGTTCAGTGTTATGAGAACTGGGGTGGGGGGCTTGTTTGCAGTCTGAATTTTGCAGATGTGGCTCTGTATTCTCATCACTACACATCCTTTAAGGCAGAAGGTGACCATCAGCGGTAAGACAGGAGTCATGATCTCTGTTTCCTGATTTCAGGGCAGCCCTCATGAAAGTGCCATCAGCTCTGTCCTATAGCTTTGTGCTAAACGGCATCCTCTGCCTTCCTATGAATTATGAATGCATATAAGCAAGGGCTTGGCTTTTAATGAGATCAAGCTGAGATGTGAAAGGTACATCTGAGTCTGCAGAAAATGGATAAGGTCACCTTTGTGTTTTGGTTTCTGTAATTTAGTGGTATTTTTCAGGGCTCTTGTGGGCACAGTTTGTAGGAGAGTAGAAAATAACTTAGTAATGCTACTTGCAGGAAAAAAGATGGTGGGTTGTTTCTTTGGTCATTCATTTACACAGCATATATTTGAGTGTTCTAGACACTGGCTATATGGTAGTGAAGAAAGTGGGCCTACTGCCATCTTCCTGGACATCTCACTTAGTCTCATGTATCTGTGTATTTAAGTATTATCTACCAGCTGACAACTCCTAAATGCATGCCTTCCATTCCTCAAACCGGAACCCTAGACTCATGTATCCAGGCTGCCCTTGCATCAGTTAAAACTCATGTGAACCTTTAATGGGGATCCTGAAATAAACATGTCCAAACGCAAACCCCTTAGAAGTCAGCTACTTCTAAGGCAACCTTGACTCTCATCTTTTCACTCACCTTTACATCCAGTCCATAAGTGTGGGGTAAACCCCCACAAAAATTAAATGAAATTTGCTCTTTTAATTCCTGAACGAAAAGACTTGTATTATGCGCTTTTGTCAAGGCCCTAAGCGACCTGGGAAAACACAGTGGGGGCCTGCAGGCAAGGCATAAAAACCTCCTACAGGGAACCCTGACTGTGCAGTCAAGTCAGCCTGTCAGATAAGGGTTGAAATGACCCATCTGTGCAGAAGACATGACTCAAAGATTGATGTGAGTAAAAAGAAAAACTCCATCGTAATGATGTTGAGTAAAATACTCCATCGTAACTGCAGGGTCTCCAAAACCATAAGAAAACAGTCATGGAGCCTATTTCTCGGAAATTTAATTGAGTACAGCTTGATCCTCAAAGTATGTTTAGAATATGACCATTACTTAGTACCTCCATTCCTACTGCCAAAGCCACCATCACCTCCTTGTATGTGCAGTAGCTTCTAACTGGTCCCTTAGTGATGCGCCAAAGGAAAAGGCCAAGTCTACACCATGACTTTCCAGCACTCTCTCATCACTGTCACCTCACTGATTCCTTTTCTTTCATTACTGTGAGAAATACCCCTGCTCACTCCACTGTGGTCACACTGAACTCCTTCTGGCTTTGGAAGCCTAGAATGCCCTCCCTGCCAGATACACAAGTGACTTGTCCCCTCCCTGCTTTAAAGTCTCTGTGTGTCACCTTAGTGGGGAGAACTCTAACCACCTTATATAAAATAGCACCCACTGGCCTAAGCTCCTCCCCCCCACTCTATTTCCTCTGTAGTCCTTTTCACCGTTTGAGTTACCACTGTTCACTTGCTTATTCATTTATGGTCTGTCCCCACTACTAGAATGAAAGCCAGTGGGGCAGTGGTACAGAGATTCTAGTTTTTCATCTGCTTATTTCCAGCACTTGAACATGCTTAGCACAGAGTAAATACTTAGTAAATATTGTGGTATATGTGAATGAAGGGATGAGTGGATGAATGCCTAAAGTGTACAATCCAGGTATAGGTAGCCAGTAAGCCAGTATGCAAACAAATAAGAGCAACTAGGAAATAAAGAAGCTGGTGTGATAGAGGAAATGGATGTTTGAGGGGTGAGCTACTTTAGGGGACACCAAAAGCCAGATGACATCAAGCAAGATGATCTGCAGCTGAGGCGTGGACCTCGGGCCATTCATCTACAGGTGCTCCTCATGGAAGAAAAGCCCGATCCTTCAGCACATAGTCATTTGTTAATTACTCCCTTCACCTGTGTAGTACGGTCTCAATAAAAGGCTGGTGCAGAGGTTGCTTGGGGCTACCCTGCAAAGTAGAGCTAGTCCACCTCCTACAAGCTTGCACTTCTAATCCACATAACACCTAGTTCCTTCCTGTGGTGATCAAGACCAGGGCCACAGGGGTCCGATGGGTCGTGACAACCTACTAAGGAAGGAAGTCAGCGAATGTTTCTAAGAGACCCCTTTACAGCCATGACCTGAAGGATGGAACGGAGCCAGCCTCTCAGTATGAGGAAAGGGAATTGGGAGAGGAAGTGTTCAGAGAAAGGGAGCAGTGTGTGGGAAGGACCCAGGTCAGGAAAAGACTGGGCCAGTTTGAGAAACCACATAATATAAACCATAAGAGCAAAGATCAAACAAGCCATAGCTATCTATGAAGATGTTGTAAGAAGAGTGGGTTTTGGCTCGGCGCCTGTGGCTCAAGCAGCTAAGGCACCAGCCACATACACCTGAGCTGGCAGGTTCGAATCCAGCCTGGGCCCGCCAAACAACAATGATGGCTGCAACCGAAAAATAGCTGGGCATTATGGCAGGCACCTGTAGCCCCAGCTACTTGGGAGGCGGAGGCAGAAGACTCGCTTGAGCCAGGAGTTGGAGGTTGCTGTGAGCTGTGATTTCACAGCACTCTACCCAGGGTGACAGCTTGAGGCTCTGTCTCAAAAAAAAAAAAAAAAGAAGAGTGGGTTTTATTTGAGTGAAAAGTCAGTGCAGTGAAAGGTAACTAAAGCAAAGTCTTAACTGTGACTCCATAGTGACAGAAATCAGAACAGTGCTTGTGGAGGTGGGGATTGATTGACTAGAAGAAAGCCAGAGAAATCTGTTGGGGATGACAGATGTTTTATTACCTCGTTTAAGGTGGTAGCTATGCAGGTGTATACATTTTTAAAAACCCATAGAACTATACACTTAAGATCTTACATCTCACGGTGTGCAAATTTTATCTCAATGAAAACAATCCATCATCAACAATGTCGTCAATATAAGGGAAACTACAAAAAAAATCTACAAGAGTTGTGATGTTCATCTACATAGAAGAGTCATAGAAGTGCTCAGACTGTATTGAGCTTTATGGCTTCTTGTGGCCAGGGCATGGCCACAGCTTCAAGGAGGTCCTAGCTACACTCAAATGAGGTCTTTCAGGAAAAAAAGGTGAGCCCAGAATTACTGTGCATGAGTAGGGAAGAGGGCTCTGCATGGTTGGTGGGATTTGCTTCTGTGGACTGACTCTGAGAGGAGAAGTAACCAAGAGGTAGAAGAAATTGGCCTCTGCACACTCTCACCTCTGCTGACATAAGGAATGGTTGAGTGTGACAATGTGGCTGAGGTCTGAGCAAGGAGAAGCTTAGCTGAACAGTTCTCTGCAGCTGGAGCCACAAGGGTAAGTTTATGTCTGACTCTGTACATACATTATAGATCTGTGCCTGCTTGGGATTGTTCAGCAAACAACATGGTGTGAGACCTGGCAGCACAGCCTGGAAGCATCAGGCAGCAGTTCCCACTCATTCTGAGCAAGTTTCAGCCACTGGAAACATGAGACACTTCTGTAGCTGTGAAATTGTTTATATGTATGTTGACATCTGCCAAGCTTTTTCTGGATATACCGTTGGGAGTGACAATACCCCATCATCTGAGGTTGAGCTTTCACTCCTTCAAGGTGATAGAGCAATGAACAGAATAAACCTCTGAGAGCTCTTGAGAATGTCTAAATATAGATATACAATCTCTAAGGGACTGTTGGTGCCGAAACTGAGCCCTCATCCCAAACTCAGTTCTAATGGCAGCAAGGCATCTTTCATTCATTTATTCATTCATTCACTCACACATTCATGATTCATTTGTCAATAAACACACTATTGTATATAGTTATCATTTTACAGAAATCATTGCAAAGTCTTTCTCTCATTTATCCATATAGTCATCTTCAGTGAGAACTGTGTAAACCCTTTCCCACTGGTTTGTCATCTCCAACTCTTTAAGTTTCAGACCTGCTCAATATTTTTCCTAACCAAATATTTTTTTTTAGTCTATATAAAATTCTTTTTCCCTTTCATTCTTAATGACCAAAAGATGTTCACTGGGCAGCGCCTTGGCTCAGTGAGTAGGGCGCCGGCCCCATATACTGAGGGTGGCTGTTCAAACCTGGCTCCTGCCAAACTGTGCCAAAAAAAATAGCTGGGCGTTGTGGCGGATGCCTGTAGTCCCAGCTACTCGGGAGGCTGAGGCAAGAGAATTGCCTAAGCCCAGGAGTTGGAGATTGCTATGAGCTGTGATGCAACAGCACTCTAGCAAGGGTGATAAAGTGAGACTCTGTCTCTAAAAATAAACATGTTCACTGGGGTGGTGGAGAGGGAAGGGTGCAGCATCTTGTATCTGCATGCCTCACCTTCCTCTGGTCCTTCCACTGCATCTTCATCCTTATCAAGGCTCAACGTCCTTGAACTTGGAACAATAAACCTGTGGCACTAGGCTTCTCCTGTGAGTGGGTTCTAACTGCTTTGTTCCCTAATAGGTGTGGCAAAGCTTCTTTTCTTCCTTGCTTCACCCTTTTCCTTGGAGTTTGCAAGCAAGAACACTACACCGTGACTGGAGTCTCTTGATAAATAGCTGTCAGCAATAGATTGAGAAATAAACAGCCTCAGAAAAGGATTACCTTTCCCAAAATGATGATCTGAGGCTGCATCTGACTTCCTCATTTTGTGTATACATTTGACAATAATTGGCATTTAATAGATGTTTTCTGAATGGAATACAACTGGGTAATGAAGTGACAGTTTTCCTTGTGAATTTAATCTTTTTTCATGACTACCTCTAAGATGAGGAGATAATCAGGATTATTTATTCAAAGAGGACTGACTGATAACTAAATGAAGATCTGTGCAGTGTGGTTTTACAACCCTCAGAAGATCCCGTGTAACTTCCTCCTTTGACATACCTTGCTGCTGCCTAAACTTTTGCTATTAGAAATAAATTTTTCTGATCTGAGGTTATATCCCTTATGAAACACAAATATCATGAAAGAGATAACACATAAGCCTTATCAGTCATTTTGGCTTTAATGGATGCATCTTGTTTTTTTTTTTTCTTGAGACAAAGTAGATTTTAATATAGAGAAAGATGAAAAATGAATAAAGGCATTGTAGCTCATAGTGGGAAAAAATGCACTAGCTGGGGTGAGTGGGAGTGTAGAGGAAAGAACAAGAACAGGGAAAATGAGGGTTTCTAAATGTTCACACTCTTTGGCCCAATAATTCCACTTCTACATGGAAGTAATAATAAACGTGTAGCAAAGATTTATGTGCAAAGTTAGTCGTTGCAATATTATTTAGACCAAAATAAAGTGGAAGCAACTTAGATGTGTAATGATATAGTTTTAGAGTACAATATTGTCCAGCCATTGAAATTATTTTTCTGAGGAAAGTTTCATGGCATTGGGCTAAAAGTCTCGTAAGTGTTTAAGTATGTTTATTTTATGTATACACATAAATATCATATGTAAGTAATTTAATTTCAAATATCTAAAAGATAGATACACAGATGTAGTTTAATCTCAACTATCTAAAATATAGGCATATGTGTAGCATACATGTGTAGTATAATATCAAATATCTAAGAGAGGGACGTATAAAGAAAAGAACTGAGTATATATGTGTATGTATGTATGTGTTAATAGTGGGAAGATTTGGAGTAATTATTTTCTTTGATATTATATCATTTCCAGATTAAAAAATAAATGTAAGTTATTAGATAAAATGTATTTTAAAAAACATTATTTAGAGGGGAGAGTGCTCCAGATGTCATAGGTTTTTCTGTGGCTGCTAGGTAGGCATTGATAATTGTGTATATCATAGATCTGAATGGACCTTTCAAAACAGCTGCCTTTCCTTCTTAAAAGCAATTTCTGATTCATTATTCAAATGACAGCATCTGTTTCTGAAAAAAAAAAAATCTGGTATTTCACTGAACTTGAAACTGCCAGGCAGTTTTTCAGAATCTTACAAACAGTTCTTCCTACCTCTAAGGCATGCTCCTGTTATAGAGGGATTGATGGTTATGGGAGAAGGAGACTTGAAGAACATCTAAGTTAATCACCAAAGAAGCTATTTTGTTATCTTCATAGCATTTGAAAATGTGGCTTCCCAGACCTTAACTGGAAGGCACTGTAATTTGGCATCCAGTGAGATGCGGTTCTCTCTCAGGCCACTTAACTCCCACAAAGTTCAATTTAAAACAATGTTTCAATCTGAAACAATGAGAAAATGCAAAAACTCCAATCAAAAGCATAATCCCCACATAATATACTCCTGAAATGTGTTTTCCGTGACTGAATCTCTGCTAAAGTGGACACATGGGGCAGAATATCAGAAAATAGCTTAGGTTTGGCATTCATTTCATTTTTCTCCTTTTTCTCATGGAATGGGTATATTTCTGTTGAGGTTTTTTTTATCATTATTTCTGATAATTTCTGGAATACCAGGAATGAGTTGGTTGCTAAATTAATTGGAACTCAATAAAACAATCTCTTGAACTCTTTTTCTTAGTTATTGAAGATGAAAAATATAGAACCTGATCTTTGACATAAATTGTCTTTTTCAAAATAGAGATAATTTAGTTTAATGTTAAAAGGTAAAGTTGGCATCTTATTTTATTCTATGGTTTGTAACCTTCTAATATTATTTATTTTGATCTTCAATTTTTTCTACATTTGGCCAGGAAAAAAAAATATGTATGTGATAATAGAGATAAATGTATAGACATAGGTCAATGAGTCTCAACCAGGGGAGATTTGCCCCCCATGGGAAATTTGGCAGTGTATGATGACATTTCTGGTTCTCACTACTGAATGCCAGCAGGAGGGCCAATGGAAGGGTCCTGCTGAAATTTAGTGGCTTGAGGCCACAGATGCTGCTCAGTGTTCTATAGGATATTAGACTTATCTAATCCAAAGCTCTAGAATTAACTGGCCCAAAATATCAGTAGTCCCAAGGTTGAGAAACCCTGATGTGTATAGATACATGGGAGAATAATAAAGTAAATGTACAATATTGACATCAGAGTAAAGGGTATATGGGCATTTTCATACTGTTTTCCAAATTTTCTGGAAGTCTGAAATTATTTCAAAATTTACAAAAAAAAAAAAACTTAAGTAGATATAGTTGATAGTCTTGTTCTTAATAACCCTATCTGCAGTTTAGAGGTAGAGAATGACTTGTCACTTTTTGGGAATATAAACTCAGCTCAGTCATTGTCCACGACCTTTGGGTCTAGTCTTCAGGGGCATGAGGGAAGTTAGTAGAGGTCCCAGGTTCCCATATGGCCCATGACTGTGACTGTGTGTTCCCCATTCTCATGTGTTTGCTTCCTGTCAAAACCGTGTGTAGCCAGAGAACTGATGTTCTGCTTAAGCTGCCCTACGAGCCTGGGGTTGGAAGCCACTGATACACCTCATCTCCAGGGTGCATTGTGTTACACATATACATATCTGCCCAGGAATCGTTCTTAGGTATTTTTCATGAGTTCGTAGCCTGGTTCCTCAACAATATCATGAGTTCCTCTGGGTTGGGAGCCCTACCTTTTACTGTGTGTACATGTAATATAATGTAGTGGCTGAGAAATTTCAGGCTCTGGAGACAATGCTGCCTTTTCACCTCTTACTAGTTATGTGTCCTTGGCTATATTAATATTATGGAACCTGTTTGTGTCTCAGTTTTGTCAGCTGTTGAGTGGAGAGAAAAATAGTTATTACCTTGTAGAGTTTAAGTATGTTCATACATGTATATTGACACAGCAGTGGCAGATAACAAGACCTAAATAAAAGTTAGTATTCATTCATTCATTCATTCATTCAATATTATTAGGATTATTTCTGGCCTCCTCACACCCACATACAGTGTTCTCTAACCTTTGTATTAGGGAAATATAATCAAGTGTCTCAGCCATCTAAGTGCTTCTTGTAGCCTTGTCTCTGTATCTTGCTGTTTCTGTTGCATTGATTTAACTCACACACTTTGAGACTCCCCATGCTCTGTAGCAGCAAACATAGTGATTGGGACTCTTTAATCTTCTATGTCCCTGTGCCTCTCCCAGTTCATCCCATCCTATCCAACTTTCTTCTCTTCATTATTTCTAATGAACCATACACTGTGCTAAAGTTTTTTGTGATTTCGTTTGTTTCTTTCTCATGAGAGCTCTGTATGAGATAGAGGCCATTGTTCTTCTCACGTTACCATTAAGGAACGGAGGTTTAGAGAGGTTAACTGACTTTGACAGAGACTACAAAATTAAAAAGTAGTGCGATTTTTCCTCCACTTTTCTAGTGGAGGAAACATGTTTTGAGTGGGGGAGAGCCTTGCTGTCTCACTGAAGGTCTATGTGTATGACCACCCAAGAAGCTGACCCTCTCCTCTGTTTTACTTCCTTGCAAATCAGGAAGCCACAAGAAACATGTATGCTAGGTGCTGGGGACATAAACACAGAAAGTCAGTGACCTCAGTTTGTTTAGTGTCTCAATTACTGCTTTCTTTTCATACCCAAACTCAGTGGATTTAAACAATGATTCATTTTTTCCAATTTGGGTTTACTTGGGCTCTCACCAGACAGTTCTTCTGCTTCCTCTGGTGTTGTTTAGACTCACTTAAGTGGTTGCATTTAGCTGGGAGCTTGACTAAGGTGTCCAAAATGGCCTCACTTACATGCAGTTGGTGCTGGCTATTGACTATGGGCCTCTTTTATCCTCTCATGGCCTTTAATGTACCAAGGCCACATGCTTACTCCAAAAGGATAGACTTCTTTACATGGTTGTTGGCTTCCAAGAGAGTGAAATGGAAGATATATGCCTTTTTAGGATCTAGTGACAGATGTCACATACCATCACTTATGCTACATTCTATAGGCCAAAGCAAGTTACAGGGAAAGCTCAGATTCAAGGGGTAGAGAAAGAGATTCTATCTCTTGATGTGAGGAATACAGTAGCAGGAGGGGGGGATTGCTGTAGCCATTTTTGGAAACAGTCTGCTATACTCACTGTCCATACAGCTCTTTAACCAGAAGAATAGGACCTTAGAGCTACACGTCTCTTTATCCTCTGATTCAACCCCTGCTAAGGTCTGAATGCTTGTGTCTCCCTCTAATTTATATGTTGAAATCCATTCACCAATTTAATGGTATTAGGAGATGGAGCTTTTTGGGAGGTGATTGGATGCCCTCATGAGTGGGATTAGTATCCTTACAAAATAGCCCTAAAGAACTCTCGTTTCTACCATGTGAGGGCATAGTGAGTAGGTGCCAGCTATAAACCAAGAAATAGGTCCTGACCAGCCACTGAATCTGCTGGTGCCTTGATCTTAGATTTGCCAGCTTTCAGAACAATAAGCTACCAAGTCTATAATATTTTGTTATAGCAGCTATCATGGGTTGTGACAACCCTAGTTTCATGGATGCAAAACCTGACAGCTGGGAGGTCAAGCCCCAGTCCTAGGACAGCCTAGTGTTGGAGCAGGCTTAGCACCTGGGCTTCCTGATTGGCGGCATCACCTGCGTATGTTGATGTTGCTTTGCTTTTCCTCCAGCAGGTGCCTCTTGGCTGAGCTCCTCTCTAATTCAAAGATGTGTGTTAAGTGTAAAGAATACACAAGGGTGCAGAAACAAAGGGTCTATTTTGCCTTCTTCTCTTTCCCTGCCTGGTCCCTTCCAGAGCTAGTCTCTAGAAGTCTTTAGTTAGTGACTTGGCCTCATTGACCAGCATTGACAAGTCATGCCTTCCTCATCATTGCCTCTTAAGTATATTATGAGTATGAAATGACGTTTAGTTTTACTATATGCATAAAAAGTGGCTATCCAAACCCTACCAGATATTATAAAATAAAACCCAACACATGGATGCAGCATTTTGAAGTAACCTATTATACTACAGTAGATTTTTCTAAAATTCACAGTCAATTATTGCAATATGAAATGTGTTGCTTATTTTGAAATGGAGCAGGTGAGCTATAAATTATTAATTTCCTCAGTATAACCACAAACATGAAAATAACTAAGAGGTTTAATTCTCCCAGATCATTAGGTTGCTGTTTTAAGTTATTTCAAGTCTATGGGGTGGAGGACAACAGATATTCATTTTGTAATAAAGACAGTATTTGTTATCAAATAGTCTTCTGAGACTCCCAACCCTCATAGGTGATGTCTGACTCTTGTTGAGGGTTAAGGTAAATAAGGAGTGCAACTTTTAAGTTTATTATTTCATGAAGACCATAAATATCTCCAAGAAGAGCTATTAGAGATATTCTCTGGGAAAAAAAAATACTCACTTGATTTCTACTGTATTAAGCATATTATTATCATAGACCAGATGTCCACTGCATGTACATATCAGCATAGTGTATCAGCATATATAAGATTGAACAAAACTTTTCTTTCATTGTGATAGCATTTATTATTTTTATAGATTAAGTAATAGTTGTTTATTATAGAAAACTTAGAAAAGATGTAAACACACAAAGGAGAAAAGAGATCACTTATAATCTCATCTTTTAGTCAAAACCACTGTTAACATTTTTAGTGTATATTCTTCCCATCAGAGATACAGCAATATATCTAGAAATTGATATGGAAAGAGAAATGTAGGTGTATATACAGTAGAACCTCTGTAAGTTGACCACCCATGAGACTGCAGCTAACTGGTCAATATACAGAGGTGGTAAACATAAGGAACTAGGCCTACTATGCTGATATGTACATGCCATGGATGTCTGGTCTATGAAAATTGGGTCAGCTTGAGGTGTTCAATGTAGAGAGGTGGTCAACATGGGGGTTCTAGAGTATATATAGATATTTTTCTTTTTAAAAGTAGGATTATATTGTAAAATAGTTTTGCAACCAGATTTTTTTGTTTTGTTTGGCCTAGATATCACAAAAACATATTTCCATGTCATTCAGTATTCCTCCATCATACAAGGAAAGTAAATCTTTCTCTCTTGTTTTGACAGGACAGTGATATTGAAGCATTGGCCAGGTGTTTGGAAAATGTTCTAGGTTGCACCTCTCTAGGTAAGTTTCTTCAGACTCCAAAATACACTGACAGCTACTGACTATGGGAATATCCAGGAAGTAGAAAGCTTGGAAGGAATCTTATAGATATTTCAATCCAGCCTCCTCGTTTTACAAAAGAGAAAACTGAGACAAACATAGTTGAATATCTGGCCCAGTGGCCAAGAAACTGAGAGAATTGCTTGTTATTATTCTAAGTGACTCTCAGGCTCCAAGGATGAAATAATTGAAATTCTATACTCCTGTGTGATCAAATGGTAGCCTGGCAGTAGAAAATACAGATTTTATAGTCTCTAGAAAAGGACTCTCCCTGCCTCACTTGTCCTGGAGAAGCAGATTGCATTCAGTCAAGCTGAAAGGATCATCACTCCGAAGATTAGTCAGTTATTTGAAGAGATTTGGTCTGAAAAACAAAGCTGCAATTTCTTTAGTATTGTCAGTCACGATAAACAGGATTGCCGTGCTTCCAGGGTAAAACCCTATTTCTTAAGTTCTTCTATTTTTTTTAATCCAAGAAGATCAATAGTGATAACTTCTAGCACTAACTGATAAATTGTCACACGGAATATTCTTTCATGTCCTAGATGAAAAAAACTCAGATTTATTTTCTTTCAAGCCTGATTATGAGTTTTTTATTTTAAATTGTAACTGCATAACCAAAAGTAATTTCTTCAAAGGGAATGGCAGGAATAAAGATAAACAATTAAGTTTTCAAGTGGGCAAACATTCAGTATTTCATTAGGAGCTCTATTTACAATCTATATCTTTTTTCTAGCTTACTCTATGTTTCCATGTGCGAAACCTCAGTCATAACATAGCTCTCCTGAATATTGCCCTGTGATCTCTTTAATTGTGTATCAGTATCATTTATTAAAGTTATGTAAAGTTATAAACATTTAACTCCCAAGTATGGACTTAAAGATCAGAAAGGCTTTCCTAAGACTAAGTAATTTTCCCTCTCTGGACCTCAGTTTGATTAGATCAGTAATTTTCAAACTAGGTTCCTTAGGCACCTCCAGGATTAGACAAAGGGGATATACTGAGCACCATGGGGTTAAAAAGAGTGTTGGTGCTGCTCATCGGTTTTTCCAGGCACAGAAGAGACCCTTAATAAATATTTTTATATATTTTTAAGAGAAATTACATACAGATTCTGTTCTTTACCAGCTTCAACCAAAATAGTTTCACTTTTATCTGTTTTATAAATTAGATTTCTAACTAAGATTGTGTCTTGAGAAAAAATAGATTTCACTGCGAAAACGTTTAAATAACACTGAATTAAATAGGTGATATTTAAATTCCCTTCTAGTTGTATGTTTTTTTTTTAGAAATAAGCATTAGGCTCGGCACCTGTGGCTCAATCAGCTAAGGCACCAGCCATGTACACCTAAGGTAGCGGGTTCAAATCCCTAGCCCGGGCCCGCCAAACAACAATCATGGCTGCAACCAAAAAATGGCCGGGCGTTGTGGCAGGCGCCTGTGGTCCCAGCTACTTGGGAGGCGGAAGGCGGAGGCAGGAGACTCGCTTGAGCCCAGGAGTTGAAGGTTGCTATGAGCTGTGATGCCATGGCACTCTACCCAGGGGGGTAGCTTGAGGCTCCTTCTCAAAAAAAAAAAAAAAATAAGCATTAGAATCATAAAGTAAAGGTACATTCTTATCTTTCTTTGGATCCCCATAAAAATAAAAAAAGGAATAAAGCTGATAGAGACCTATAGGAAGAAGGGGAACAAAAGGGGAAATGAGAGTAATGAGAGCTTTAATGAACTTGAAAACAAATAGATGAGTGATAACTGATTTAGAAAACCGAGAAAGCTGAAAGGTCAGCACCTAAGATGTATGTGGGAAAGAAGGGGATGTGAGCAGCAGGCTAGGAGAAGCAAGCCAATTGAACATAGAGACTCTCATAAAGGCCCAGAATTTAGAGGCCTCAGTTACCTCTGAGGACAAGATGTGAGTGAAAATAAAAATAGGATTGGTAAACAATACAAATAAGATGAAATAGACCCCAAATCCTTTCCCCTTCACTGGCACAGCCAGGAGATTCCTGTCTATAGTCAAGACAGGACAGTGGATTTAATTTGGGGGGGGACATTGAATCAGGGAGGCTCTGCATGAAGGAACATCAGGGACACCAAAAGGCAGGGTGATGTGATGAAAATAGAAAGAAGAAGAGAAAGTCTGCATGTTGAATGATGAAATCCCCAAACAACTCCCCTACTTGGCTTCTGAAGCACTGGCTAATAACATAGGTACCCCTTAATTCTGGAAGAGAATGAGCTTTTTAGAAGATATCTCTCTGAGAACATTTACCAGTCTGAGAATCCTAAAAATATTAATGTTTTCCCAAGAAATGGTGGGAATGAGCCCTACCAGGCAGTAATCCCTACTGCTCAATAATCCCTGAATCCACAGAAAGAACTTAAATTGATTATACTGTCTCATGCTTAAATTTGAAGATCTAGCCAGGTGGCAGACAATATCTGAGGAAACTGAACAAGCAAGAGAGAGATTAAAGCAAAAACAAAGGACTTGGGAAACATATTGTAGGAAATAAAATGCAAGTTCAAAAATTATTTAAATCCTAAAAGATATTATCAATACCTCCAAGAAACAAACAAAAATAAATATGCCCTGAATAAGAAAGAGCTCTTGAAATTATAATTTCTGTCGCAGAAAAAAAAATTCAGTAGAAGATTTGGGAGATAAAATTGAGGAAAATTTCCAGAATATAGTTAATAAATAATAAGAAAACAAAATGATCAGTACAGGTGGTTCAGCATCTAATAGAAATTCTAGGAAAAAGGAAAAGAATAGATTTACCAAACAAATAAAAATATCTAGAGAGAATAAAACAGATCACTTATAAAGTATCAGGAAAAAGAATGGTGCCTTATTTTTCAATAATATCTGAAAACTGGAAAACAATAAACTTGGAACCTAGAATAGTTTATCTACTCAAACCACCAATCAAGTGTTGGAGAAGAATAAGGATATTTTTAAGCATTTAATTTTAAAAATGAGGTCTCAAAAGTATAAATCTCTCATGACTTTTCTTAGGAAGTTTATAGAGTATCTATACCATCAAAAGATAGGATTAAATCAAGAAAGAGAAGATGTGGCCTTGAGGTAAAAGGAGATCCAACATAAGAGAGAAGGGGATTCTCAGAATGACAATAAGGAGAGATCCCTGGATGATAGCTAGGCAACAGGGCTAAAGAACAATCCAGTTAGACTAGAATGAGCCAGAGAGCTCCAAAGAATGTGTGAGTATCTCCAGTGGAGGAATTGAATTAACGGGTAATTCATTTGGATTTGACCATAATGAGAAAGGTTTTTAGTTCCTTTGGAAAGTTTAGGAATAAATTGGAGAAAAGCAATCGAAAAAGTAAGCAAGGTAAATAATTCTAAGAAATTATTAACTCCAAAAAAGTTATGAAAGGAAGAAAATACATACTATAGATCTTACAGTATTTACACAGGTATAATTTAAACGTTGAGTTATTAAAAAGCTGTGATATAATGGTATCGGAAAGATAGATGGCGGGAAAATACTTGTATGTGTATTCAACAGAGCAGAAAGAAAACCAAATTTACATTCTCCATACATAAAAGGAAGTCCATAGATAGTCTAAAATAAAAAATAGTTGTATAAACCTGTGATATATATGAGATATGGACTTGATTCTTGTCAACTGTAAGCTTTGACTTTAAAAAGTACTAAGTACATGAATTCTTAGATTAGAAGTCAATTTTTAAAGAGATTAGCATTGGAAAGCGGAGATCCCAATTACTCTATTACTTTAGTAGGCCTACTGTCAAGACAGGCTTAAGACTTTTGGACACCTTGATTACTGAGAAGATTATAGTAAATCTAAATTTGTAAATTTTGTTAAAAGCTAAGTTATGAAATAAAAAATTACATGTACTCTTGAATTAATATGGTTTCTTTTTAGACTGTCTGATTGCAAGATACTGAGTAAGGACCTTGGTGAATGTTTTTCGGTTTGGGGTGTCTTTGCACTGCTTACATCCTAGCACCTGCTGGGATGATTCATAGGACATTTCAGTGCTGACTCCATGTACATTGCTAAAACTGAACACTTCCACTGCTTTTTATGATCGCGATGACCTCTTTTTTTTTTTTTGAGACAGAGCCTCAAGCTGTCCCCCTGGGTACAGTGCCATGCATCACAGCTCATAGCAACCTCCAACTCCTGGGCTCAAGCGAGTCTCCTGCCTCTGCCTCCCAAGTAGCTGGGACCACAGGTGCCCACCACAACGCCCGGCCTTTTTTTTTTTTTTGGTTGCAGCCATCATTGTTGTTTTGGCTGGCCCGGGCTGGGGATTCGAACCTGCCACCTTAGGTGT
>CAUYQV010040843.1:0-26102 GCA_963574575.1 Galagoides demidoff
GCCTGTGGTCCCAGCTACTTGGGAGGCGGAGGCAGGAGACTCGCTTGAGCCCAGGAGTTGGAGGTTGCTATGAGCTGTGATGCCATGGCACTCTACCTAGGGGGATAGCTTGAGGCTCGGTCTCAAAAAAAAAAAAAAAAAGATATCAAATAAAAGCCAGTATGTAGGATTTCCTGAAAATTTCTAAATAAAAGGACACTGCTTAGCCTCTCATCTCTCACCTTATGTTAAATTACAGCCAGGAATCCCACAATCAATCTCATTTTACCTACCTATGTGAAGCAAAATAATAATAATAACAAAATAAATTTTTAAAAAGTGTTCCTTCTGCTGGAATAATTCCCGCCTTTTGTGTTTTTCACAAGAAAACAGCAATGGTAAGTGTTCAAAGTAGTCACAGTGCTTGAACTCAGGCAGGTCCAGTCAAAAACAGAGCTAAAACTCTAGAGAACAAAAGTCAATACATCTTATCAATGATGATTATTAATCTTTTCCTTATAAACTCACTGAACATAGAAAGTGGCAAGTATATGACAGCTTTCCAATAATTATTTTTTTAAATCATTACTTTTCCTTTTGGGGGGGGGGAAATAGAAGTGGGTCAAAATTTTAGAAAATTTGAGTGGTGCCTGTGGCTCAAGAAGTAGGATGCCAGCCCCTTATACCAGAGGTGGTGGGTTCAAACCGGCCCCGGCCAAAAAAAAAAAAAAAAATTGGAAAATTTTATGTTCTTTCATCATCAAGTCAGAGACATCACTGGAGAAAGAGAATGGTTCACCCCAATGACATTCTCTTCTCTAAGGTAAAAGTACAACTCAAAGATTGCTTTTCAACAATTTTTCTCTCATAGAGTTTCATTTGAAACCACATAATGCTCACTATACACAAGGCACATTCTAGGTGGTAGCAGGGCTCTAGATCAGAGAAATCCAAAGAACATGATATTAGAAATTATCTATTATAATAATTTAATTTAAAATATAAAGAAACAAGGTCATAAACTACTAGTTAGTGTTTTTCTTCCTGATCATTTTGTTTTAACTGTTATTATTCTGGAAATTTGGCAACTTCAAGGGTGCTAGCCTTATATCTTAAGTCTGAAAAGTCCCCAGGAAGTCCACAGCAGCTCAAGGTATATTACTTATGTTGACATAAGACTGATGTGAATCAGTTTTCCAGATAGAATTATCACCCCGGGGATGTCATTGCTGTTGGTCTAGGATCACACTTTGAGTACTAGCGAGAATTTACAGCCCAAACATAGACATTGATTTTTCACAAGAAGAGGGAAATTGTGAGACGAAGGAAGAAGAAAAAGATGACTACAGATGAAATCTAGACCACAGATTTGGTTATGATGGGAAGATGAAGAATTTTCCATTGCAGAATTTTTTTTCTAATTCGTCAATGTCTTTGTTCCAAAACTTCTTGTGAGAAGAGAAAGTAAGTGGATGGGGTAGATTTAAGATTGAGGTGAGAAGGAAAGTTACTACCAAAAATGGTTTGATAATATACTCTATACTGTATTACTCAGGGTTCTCCAAAAAAAAAAAAAAAAACAGGATCAATGGGATGTATTTAAATATAGAGAAAGATACCAAATGAGGAATTGGTTCACAAGATGACAGAGTCTAGAAGTCTCACAATCAGACTTCAGCAAGGTGGAGGCTTGAGAAAGGTCGTGTTGTGATTCCAGTGTAAGAATAAAGGCTTGAGAAACAAGAAAAATAATAAGGCTAGTCCTAGTCCGGGTCTGAATGCCCAAGAATCAGAAGCACCAATGCCTAAGGTCAGGAGAAGATGGTCAAAGAATTATTTTACACAGCAATATACATATGTATAAAGACATAGAGATAGATAGATAGATTTGAGTCAGAGTCTTCCTGGCTGGAGTGCAGTGGGATCATCATACCTCACTGCAACCTCAGTGTCCTGGGCTCAAGCAATCCTTCCCCCACACCTTCCCAGGCATACTAGGACATATACATAGGCACCATGCTCAGCCTATCTCTTTGATTAAGTCATGTTTAGCAAGTCTCAGAGAAATTGTCATTTATAGATTTTTTTCATATTGAACCCAAATGATGTATTCTTTGCAGAGCAATAAAAAAATTAATGTAAAGGACTACTGTAATAGCTGTTCTTTATCCTTATTCCTTTTTCAAATACCAGCAAATAAGAAAACATTCTTTTTCCCTCAGTAAAATTAAAACTACTTAGTGAAATTTAATTAATGTCATGTTTGTTGATGTAACTATGTGCTACACTTTCTTGGTAAGGAAGCAATCACAGGCATGTCAAAAGTTTAACTTAGTCAATTATTTGAGAAATTACACAGAGAGGTTGTTGTGATCCAGTGGCAAGTTGATTTTCAAAATGATAGGATATATTTGGGGGGAGATAGTATTTTCATAGAAAACTTGAAAGACCCATTTTAGAAAGTAGCATTATTTTTTAAAATCATTTTTCTAGAATCTCTAAAATAAATTAACATTTATCATGTAAAGCATTAAACTGTAGATTTCACATGAATAAATCTGGTACTGACTGGGTCGTTCTACCCCAGTAATAATTCCACGCTTCTCTTTGGATACTTCAGAACATTGCCTAATAATCAAGACATTATTTAGTGTTACTGAACAGTGAAAAAAAAATCTTGTATTCTATTGATTGGAAAACTGCTGAATTTAAAAGAGTGATGGTTTATGCAAAAAAAAAAAAAAGATATAGTCACAATATATAAAATGCCTACATTTAAAATCAGGCGGGCTACGATTTTAATTCAGGTCCTACCACTATCCTAATGGGTGTATGACTTTCCCTAAATCATGTCAACCAGCTTCAATTTGATTTCCTCGTCTATAAAATAAGATGTAGTACATGAGATTAAATATGTGAAGTACTTAGAGGGAAGCCTGAAACATAATAATGAAAATGACTTCCAGGTAGGATGGACCGCTAACCTGTGACAGGAGATGTTCTAAGGACTTTACACAGATTGCCTTGGAAGGGGCACAATCATGATTCTCATTTTACAGATGAGGAAACTCAGACACTGTGAAGTTAAATAATTTGGCCAAAGTTACACAGCTAAAAAATAGGAGAGCTGGTTTTTACTTAAAGAGCCAGGCAAGTTGCCTCTCTTCTTAAGAACTCAGTGATCAGAAAAAAAGAAAGAAAAAAAAAGACCAAAAAAAAAAAAAAATGAAAAGGGAGCAGGTAGCCTATAATATGGGAGCAAATATTTGCAAACCACACATTTGGTGAATATATAAGAAACCCACAACTCAGTGTTAAAAAGGCAAATAATAAAAGACGGGAATAGATATTTCTCAAAATAAAACATCCAAATGACCAATAGGTACATAAAAAGGTAATCAACATCGTTAATCATCAGAAACATGCACAAGGAAACCACAATAAAATGTAATCTCACACCTGTTACAGTGACTATTACCAAAAAGATAAAAGATAAGTATTGATGAATGAGAAAAGGGACTCCTTGTGCACTGATTTAAGGGATGTAAATTTATATTAGCCATCATGGAAAATCATATAGAAGTTCCTCAAAACATTTAAAATAGAACTACCATAAAATCCAGCAATCCCACTTCTGGGTATATATCGAAAGAAATTAAGATATATATCAGGAAGAGATATCTGCATTTGTGTGTTCATTGCAGCTTCACAAAGACGAATATATGGTAACAAGTACCTGTCAACATATGAATGGACAAAGAAGTTAGGGGACACACACAGAGGAACATTTTCCAGGTATAAACAATAGGGAAATCCTGCCATTTTTGAAAACCTGAATGAACAGAGAAGCATTACACTAAGTGAAATAAGCCAGATACAGAAGAATATAGGCTGTATGATCTACTTATATGTAGAATATATATAGTTGAACTCAAGTGGAGAGTAGAAGGATAATTCAAGAACCACAGCGTGGTGATGACAGGGAGATGTTGTTCACAGGGTACAGACTTTCAATTATAAGATAATTAAGTTCTAGGGATTTAATATACAGCATAGGTGGCAATAGATGTGTTAATGAATCAGACTATGATAATCATTACATAATTTATATATATATATATATCTCAAATCATCACTTTGTACATTGTATCATATATATTTGTCAACTAAATATTTTAAATAATTTAATGATCAATAGGTATTACCATTTGCTTTGTTTCATTAAAATAATGTCTTCTGAACTAATCGCTGAATTATAATATTAAAAAGCCATTTTTGATTCTTTGGTTAGATAACACAATCCTGGGTATGCAGAGATGGTGAAACAGGACTAGTTTTATTTTTTTATTCTCCAACATGGAAACCAATACTTGGAAGCAATTTTTGAAAACTGGGGAGCACAGGTAGAAGGGAGTAAAAAACAAAGTAGATAATAATGGCCTTGAATATTTTTGTATTATAAATCCTCAATTTCACCACCACATTTTATTTATAGAATGCCAACATTTTCATACCTTTCAAAATGTCATTTTAATTAACATTATTAACACGATTTTCTACTCAACACAAAGAACGATTTTCCTTATTCTAGTGTTTGAACCCATAAAGACCATTAATTAACCACCATACAGCCTTCTATCTTTCAAAGTCTTTAATTCCTCTTACTTCTATCCTTTCCTCTAATTCCTATTATGTAAGTGCACTTAATTAATTTCATGCCATTCCTTTGATTCCTTTCCAATCCCTTTCCAGTTATCATTATTGGTCGGGGCCCAGACTGGATGCTAAACAATGAAAATAATGCCCTTGAAGCAGAGAATCAAGGGATGATTTCAAGAAGCAAAACTGATTTAATTATTAAAAGATAAAAGCATCTCTAAACTACAAATATCCTCCCCTCCATCTGTCATCCCTGCCACAGTGTTTCAAGCTCCAAAGTTGTGATATTCAAAGAATCTTCATGCATGTATTACGTATTCACTTGCTTATTACTCGGAGCACATGGAAAATACTTACTGTACACCCAGCACTATCTTACATCTGGGGTCACAGAAAAATAAGCAAAATGGTTCTTGACATTGAGAATTTGCTGGAATGGAAAATGGGTAAAAATCTGTTTTGTTTGATGCCACATTAGCCAACGTGTTCCCTATCCCATTTCAAATCCCCAAATGGGTTAAATTTGTTTTGTAATTGCAAATGTTCACTGCAAAAGAAAGTGGGACATACACAAATGCTGTCAAGAATAAAGGAAACTGTCCAGATTAAATCCATGAAAGCGCCATCTGACCCTCTTACTGGGTAGCTTGTAGTAATGTCACTGCTCTGTTGACAGCATATTATTGGTTCTAGTAGACTGGATTTTATGGCTACTTAAACCAATTTACCTCTTCAATAAATCCTTCTAACCAGATGAATTATTAATTCTCGTTTGTCCTTATATTTATTATAAACTTATGAAATTAATAAGATTAAATTAAAAAATTAACATGGCATAAACTTTGGTAATCTTTTGATGTATAAAAATTATGGCGACTTTCCTTTACTATTTTCTTTTTGAATTATGAACATGGTAAAGAAAATTGCAATTTCTATAAATTTGCCAAAGTTGTAGTAATTAAAATGTATGTTTTAAGAAACAAGTAATTTTGCTTTTATTCTCACTGTAAGAAATAATTTTATAATAAATATAATACAGACACTTCAACGTAGCATAAATTTAAATTTAAATCCATAAAACTAAATCACTGACCTATTTGCATTTTTAATTCAAAAAATATTCTGAAATATACCTATAAATTCCCTTTTTAAATATAAATGTGAAAATATTCTGAACTCTTTTGTTCATTAAACACTATATAACTGGGAAATTGTCATTAAAATTAAATATCATTAATTAAAAATAAAGGCTTTACCACATATTATTCTATTATATAGATATAATATATTTAACCAATCTTTAATTAGAAGGCAACAACTTTGTTTTCAGAGGCTGGCAATGCTTTAATAAGACTGTGATAAATATTTTCCTAATGGCCAAGTTCTAATCCTAGGCTTGCTTTTCAAATGTCATTACAAATGTTGCTAAATTGTTTTCTTAGCTGTACCAATTTATGCAGGGTGGCCCAAAAGTCACTCCTGGAGTCTGCCCTGAAGTCGCCATGCATAGGAAAAATGGGAAATTATAGCTAAATATACCTTAGTTTACAAAACGTTCCTTATGAAATTTCACAGAAATGTGGCCCATTTGTAGAATATGTTTCTTAAATATTTCGTAAAATTTTGTAATGCACAGTTTTTAAATAAGGTTGTATTTTGATATAGTTTCCCATTTTCCCCACGGATGGGGAGACTTTAGGGTGCCTTTGGGAATGCTGTGGTTCCAATTTCAGGTTCTTGATTGTTCTTGAGCATGACTGACTAAGGATATACAGACAGATAGCTCTATAGAGACATAGAAGCTATAGACATACACACATACCTGTATATTCAGCCACTATTTATATAAAAGTGTTTGTATGTGAGTTATAAACTCTTCTAGCACAAAATTTAATAGATAAGATGTCTTCTTCTTTCTTTGCTGATAGTATAAAATGTATATTAGCCAAAGGAATAAAATGCATCAAGTACATGAAGTCATAAAAAAAAAAGCGTGTGGTACATGTACACCATGGAATATTATGTAGCCTTAAAGAAAGATGGAGACTTTACCTATGTCATGTTTACATGGATGGAGCTAGAACACATTTTTCTCAGCAAAGTATCTCAAAAATGGAAGAAAAAGTATCCAATGTACTCAGCCCTACTATGAAACTAATTTATAGCTTTCATATGAAGGCTATAGCCCAATTATAGTGCAAGAATATGGGGAAAGGGGAGAGGGACGAAAGGGGAGGGAGGAGGAAGGGTGGAGGGAGAGTGACTGATGGGCAACACCTACGGTGCATCTTACAAGGGTACATGTGAAACTTACTAAATGTAGAATATAAATGTCTTAACATAATAACTAAGAAAATGCCATGAAGGCTATGTTAACCAGTTTGATGAAAATATTTTAAATTGTATGTAAAACTAGCACATTGTACCCCAAGACTGCATTAATGTACACAGCTATGATTTAATAAAAAAATGAACAAAATGCATTTTATAAAAGAATGGTTCTTAAGAAAATGGGCATAAGATAATAAAAGACAGTAATCTCTGAGAGGAGAGATGGGCAACAAACAATACTAACTTTCTGACTGACTGAGATTCATGCTTTGTGAGTTTCCGGCCATGGGATAGGGATGGGGAACGCAGGTAGAGCCCAGTGGACTTTATCTGTTAAGCAGACAAAGTTGGGAGTATGGGGAAACAGGGAAGCCAGAGTTCACTGGACAGAGTACAGGACTGTGGAGATCTGCAGAGTGACCCCTTAAGTTTTCTGGAGATGACTGATCTCATATGCATATATGTGAGAAGACTAATACTAGTTGAGGCTGATAAAACATTCATTTTAAAGGGTAGAGGAAACACATCTTTCTGCTCACATTTGGCTGGTAACAGTGCCTATTTCTACCAGACAGACTGAAGAATCTTGTAACTCATTGGAATACTGGGTACTCAGAAGGATCTTGCATGTATAATCGGGAAAAATTAATCCTGGGCATAATGTGATAATTGTTCACATCTGATCAATCTTAAAAGAAAAACTTGAAAGATTCAAACTGTTCTAAGTGATGTAACTTCGTCCCAGAATGAAGCTCACCTGTATTTATGGTAATACAAAAATATTCAGTATTCGGCAAGGTTATATCCAACAAAAATTATTTACTATCCAATAAAATATCTAAAATATCAGATATCAAAGAAGCAGGATAACATGATCTATAATGCAGGAAAGAAAATTGATTGAAATGGAATCATAACTGACACAGTGAATTAGTAGACAAGGTTATCAAAAATAGTTACCCTAACCAAATTACACACATTCAACAAATTATGTAAAAAGCAGAGATATTAACAAGACCAAAAATGAACTTGTAGACATCAAAATTACAATATCTGAGATGAAAAATAAACCAAATGGGATTAAGAGTAGATTAGACATCCTGGAGGGAAGTATGTATCTATGATCTTGAAAACACAGCTATAGAAGTAACTAAAATGAAACTTACTGAGAAAAGAATGTTTTAGAAAGTAGTCAATAGCAGTTAAGTATGTGACAATTTAAAGCAATTTAATTTGTGTAAAATTGAATTCCTTGAAGAAGAGAAGCAGAAAAAAGTGAGGACAGAAAATAATATTTGAAGAAATAATATTCAGTGTACAGCACACCTCTTCAGGGTGGGACACAATTATAAGGCAGACTTTATCTAACAGATGCAATCAGTGTAACCTAATTATTTGTACCCTCAATTAATTTCAAACAGTAAAAAAAGGGGGGAAAAGTCATAATTTTTCAAATTTTGTGGAAACTACAGACCAACACTTGCAAAGATCTTGATGAACACCAAGCAGAAGAAACAGCAAAAAACTGTAAACCAAGGTGTAGCAAAATCCAATTTTTCAAAGTCATTGCTGAAGAGAAAATTTTAAAAGCAGCTAGAGGAAAAGACATAATGAACAAACGAACAAATACAAATAAGGATGAAAAAACTTCTTGTTGGAAACAATGCATGTAGAAAAAGGGCAGTAACACATTAAAGGCACCAAAAGCACATCCAAAATTAACAGCTCCCCCATGTCAACCTAGAACTCTATATCCAATAACAAATGCAAATAAAGGCTTTCTAATATATACAAAATCTGAAAGAATTTATGATAAGCGGATTGGCACCACAAGAAAATTAAAGACATCCTTTAGGTAGAAAGGAAAGAATACCATATGGAAATAAAGATGTATACAAAAGAAATGGTAACTACATGGGAAAATATGTAGCATTTTAAATTTATTTCTTAAATATCTTTAAAATACAATTGACTTTAAATAAAAATTATCACAATGTAGTGTTAGGTTTATAACATATAAAGAAGTAAAATATATGACAATACCAATAAGGCCAGGAATGGAGAAATAGAATTACATTAGGTAAATTTCTTCTATTATGCATGAATTGGTATAGCATCCCTTGAAGTTAGATTGTGATAAAGATTTAGTCTTCTGAACCCTAAAGTAACCACTAGAATAACTAAAGAATTATAACTCATGAGCCAATAAGGAGATAAAAAGAAGTCACAAAAAATACTCAGCCCAAAAAAGGTATAAAAAGAGGGAAAAGGAGACATAGTTCAGATGTGAAAAATAAAAAAACAAATAATAAGATCACAGATTTAAATTTAATCATAAAAATAATGACATTAAATATAAATACTTTAACACCCCCCCCCCCCGAGACAATCAGTTTTAGGTGTCAGCTTGATTGGGTTAAGGGAAATCTAGAGACTTGGTAAAGCATTATTTTAGGATGTGACCCCTCCCCAGGTTCTCAAGCCTTTGGTCTGGGACTGAGAGTTACACCATTGACTTCCCTGATTCTGAGGAGTTTGCAGTTGGAGCAAGCCTTACTACCAATGTCCCAAGGTCCTCAGCTTGCAGATAGCTGGTTATGAGAGTTCTCAGTATCCATGATCATGTGAGCTGATTCCTAAGAAATCATTCTTTCTGAATCTTTTATTTTTATTCTTTTAGAAACAGATTCTCCCTATGTTTCCCAGGCTGGTCTTGGATTCCTGGCCTTAAGCAATCCTCCCACCTCAGCCTCTTGTGTAGCTGGGAAAATAGGCATGAGCCACTGAACCTAACCCCACCTTTTGTACATCTGTCATCTATCTATCCATTTATCAATCTATCACTGATCTATTCATCTGTCCATCTATCCATCTATATGACTATATCTAATTGGTTCTGTTACTCTAGAGGACCCTAATACACCCTCTCACCAAAAGTTAGAAATTATAAGCCCTATATCTATTGAATAAATTGAATTTTTAGTTAAAACTCTTTCCACAGAGGAAACTTAGGACCTAGATGGATTCACAGACATATCTCACCAAATATTTAAAGAAAAATTAGTAGTACCAACTGTGTGTGATCTCGTATAGAAATTTAAGAGGTAGGAACATTTCAGTTCATGCTATCAGGGCAGAATTACACTGATATGAAAACAAGACAAAGACATTATAGAAACAGAGCTGTAGAACAACAAGCCTCATAAACATAGATGAAAAAATTATTATTTTTTTAGAAACGGAGTTTCACTTTGTCACCCTTGGTAGAGTGCCATGGTGTCATGGCTCAAGCAACCTTAAACTCATGGGCTGAAGTGATCCTCTTGTCTCAGCCTCCCAAGTAGCTGGGATGCTGGAACTATAGGTGCCAGACACAATGACTGGCTAATTTTTTGAAACTGGGTCTTGCTCTTCCTCAGGCTGATCTAGAACTCCTGAGCTCAGGCAATCCACCTACCTTGACTTCCCAGAGTGCTAAGATTATAGGAGTGAGCCACTGGGCCTGGCCCAATGAAAAAATTCTTAATAAGATTTTAGCAAAACATATCCAACAATATATAATTATAATGCACCATGACAAAGTGAAGTTTAAAAATGGTTTATTTATTTAATTAAACTTTAGTTTTTTAGAGCAGTTTTAGTTTAGAGCAAGTTTAGTTCGCACAGAGAGTTTATATATATTCCTATTTCCTTCCCACCACACAGGCTCCCCTATTATCAACATTATCAACATCCTACATCAAAGTTGTACACTTGTTAAAATTTATGAACTGACATTGACACATCACCCTAAGTCCATAGTTTACCCTGGAGTTTGCTCTTGGTGTTGTGTTCTCTGTATTTGGACAAATATATGATGGCGTGTATCTACTATTAGAGTATCATAGAGTAATAGCAGGTTTGCTGCCCTAAAAATTGTCCATGTTTAGACCATTCATCTCCATCTTCCTGTTACATCCTGGCAACCACTGATCTCTTTATTGTATTTGGGGTTTTCCCTTTTTCAGAATGTCATCTAGTTGCAGTCATATAATATGTAACCTTTCAGATGTGATTCTTTCACTCAATAGTAGGTATTTAACCTTTCTCTCTCTCTTTTTTCTTCCTACATTTATCTGTTGATAGACATGAAGGTATTTCCACATCTTGGCTATTGTGAATAATGTGGCAATAAACGTGAAAGTGCATCTTTTTGATATCAATTATTTTGAACATATACCCAGAAGTAGGATTGATAGATAGTGTAGTAATTCTATATTTACTTTTTTGAAGAATCTCCTTTCAGATGTCCATAGCATCTGTACCACTCTCATTTTATATTCCCACCAACAAGGTAAAGGTTTCTCATTTCTCCAGCTCTGTGCCAACAGTTATTCTACATTTATAACAGCCATCCAGCCACTCTGGGGTTTATTTTGTTTGTTTGTTTATTTGTTTTGGCAAATACCAGTTTTGAAAAGAATTAAGTCACTCCTGTATTGTCTTACTTGTTTATGTTGTATTTTTTTCCTAAGATCTGGAATGAAAGCAGTCTGTTTTCATTGACCTGGATGAATTTCTAGTGTGTAGCAGTACCTGGTGGCTCTCCTGGACTGAGTGAATTTTATTTTTATTTATCAGACTGTGAGATTCTAGATTCTGAATTTATTACTGGATATTTGAAGTTCTCTCCCACCTATGTTTGATTAGTAAAAATTGATTCTGACATCTGGCCAATTATGGACTGATATTCTTAGTTTCAAGCTCTCTTGCTTTGTGGATATTTCAAATGGGAAGGTACTGGATGGTGAATCAATCTCTGCCATCTAGGTCCCCAAAGTTTGAAATTACTTTTAAGGCATTTATTCTTTTAAAAAAATGTCATGTTATTCACAGGATGATTGAAAACAGCTCCTAATTCTGTTTCAAGCTCTGTCACAGAGATGGTGCTGTAAAGGTCTCCTGATGGAGTTGTTAAAAAAAAAAGGGCTGTATTTTCTTATGTTCTTATACTTGGTAGAAATCCTCACTGTGCCCACCCAGAGCTGGTGGATGGATATCTTTTCTCTGAAATGGAAGTTATAATAAAGACACAGGCTTCCAATTCTGTTGTCAGCTTGTATTTTTATGACGTGTGACAAGTTGGAGTTGGCATTTCAGATTTGTAAAGAGCTGACTACGAGTTTCTGGATTACTTCTAACTGGTATGCCATGCACATTTTATAAACAAAGCCATCATTATCCTCAACAGTCTCCTGATTCTCCCTTCCAAGGAGGCAAGAAAATGTGTTCATGTTGAATGGCCAATTTATCCAAAAGATTTGAAACCTCGTAGTTCGAATGGTACTTAAAAACTATTCCTAAGACTTCCAGTTTCCCTAACTCATTTATTCAGTAAATATTTACTAATCATTTGCTATTTTTCAATCTTATAGAAGGAGGTTCAGTGATGAAATAGGCTAATAAGATCACTTCTTTCTTTCATGGAGCTCACATTCGACTGAGTGACACAGGCAATAAAATGTGAATGAATAAAATAATTTAGAAAGAGCAACCGATGGAGGACGACAGAGTTGCAGGGTGAAGGAAGAGCGATTACCTGGGGTGCCCTATGATGGAATGACTGTGGGGGGCAACATTAGATGAGGCAGCAATAGACGCCTCCCCAGGGAGATTAATTTTGAGCTGAGAGCAGAATTGTAGGAAGGAGCCATTCAAATACATATGGGAGGCCAGGAGCAGTGGCTCAGGCCTGTAACCCTAGCACTCTGGGAGGCCAAAGGAGGTGCTCACAAGTTTAAGACCAGCTTGAGCCAGAGCAAGATCTCATCTCTAAAAATATGTGGGGGTTGTGGGAGGCGCCTGTAGTCCCAGCAACTTGACAGGCCGAGGCAAGAGAATTGCTTGAGACCAAGAGTTCAAGGTTGCTGTGAGCTATGACACTAAGGCACTCTTCCAAAGGCAACAAAGTGAGACTCGGTCTCAGAAACAACAACAAAACAAAATAAAACACACATGGGAGAAGAAAATTCCAGAAAGAGGAAACAGCAATGCTGAAGTCCTAAGACAGATCGATATAATTTTAGTGCATTCAAGGAACAGGAAAGGTAGGGTCTAGTCTAAAATACCCGTTTGGGATTTTAAGTGCATTCATAAGCCATTTGAATATTTTAAAGAAAAGGATGTCATGATCTGATTTGCAATTTTAAGAGATCACTTCAGCTGCTCTGTGGGAAAAGGATTAACAGGTAGGGGAAGCAGAATTTAAAAGTAGTAGTTCGAAGGCTATTTCAGAGCTCTGTGATGCTGGCTTGTATAGCAGTAGAAAAGGAAACAGTGGACAGATGGAGGATGTATTTTGGAGGTAGAGCTGACAGCATCTGGTATCCAGAGAGCTGCCGTTAGTTGAGAATAATAGTCGCCTTTTATTTTTGAAACAATATTAAAAGGAACTTTTAAGAAAAACAATCACCTGTCTGTTTTTTCCCTGACATTAAAAAACAAAAACAAAACCAAAAAACCCTCATTATGTCCTTAATACTTTCACACACATTGTTTATTTAATCCTTATCCCAACCTTGGAAGATCAGCAATGCCGTTTTCTTATTCTGGTTTTTATAAAGAAACTGAGCTTCAGACAGGATAACAAGGTTGCCTAGCAAGTCAAGCTATAAATTTGGATTCAAACTCACCCTTCAGATTGTTTTTTCCTACAGCATCGCAGAGCTGAGTGTGAGAGATAGCTCTGATGAAAGGGTCTCGTTTTTGCCCCTATCAGTGGCAGCTCTTTAGAAATAACTTGTGCCCCTTGTATCCTCGTGTCCATTGGACTGGTTCTTTCAAAGCAGGGTGAAGAACTATGGGTTACTCAGTGTTAATCGTCAGAGCTGATAACACACCAAAACGGGACACTTTAAATATTACTTGATTCCATCATTATGTGACCAAGAACGCAGTCTCTACGTCATTGCTTTGGGAGGAGTTTAGGGAAACAAGGAGGTCACAGAAGCATGGAGCATCAGATAAAGGCTTTGGGATAGTGAGAAGACTCAAACCCGGAGCATCAGAAGTTATCAGTATTACCCAGAAGTGTGATGGAAGTTACGAGGAAAACATTAAGACAGCAAAAGTGACACTCACTTTCACAAAACTATATAAAAATAAGAAGAACGTAATGAGTTTAGCCTGATTATCATTGAATAGAGCCTACCTGCTCTCAGATAAACTGGTGCATAAAACCCAAATTTGCCAGAAATCTGAATGAGTTTGTGAACATGGCTTCATTTTGCAGAGGAAAAATTGGAATTGATTGTTAATTTTTTTTACCAGCTTGAATAAGTGAGACTAATAGCTTATAAATCACAGTACCCTGTCAAATTTATCAATTTAATTATTTATAAAGTTATTCAGCAAACAGTTACTTAGTACCTTCCGCACGTTAGGCTGAGTGTCACAGAGCGCACACTTTTCTCCCCCTCTCTTCTTCTCTTCCGAGTTTTTGGCCGTCTTATTGTTTCTTGACCTTGCCAATGTTCATTTTCTTCAGGGCCTTACCTCAGCCTGTCATGCTTCCCCTGCCTACACCCTCTTTTCCTCAGAATCTCATTTCACTCACTGGCTCACCTCCTTCAGGGGTTCCTCAAATGTTATCTTCCTAGGGAGGGAAGGTATCCCTGGACATCCCCCACGCCACACTTGCAACCACAGCACAACCTTTCACATTCTTCTCTGTCTTCTCAACAATATAAGCTTCTTAGGGGCAAGGATTTTTGTCTTAGTTCTATCTTCAGAACCTAGAATAATGCCTGGTGCACAGTAGGTAGCCATATATTTGAGTGAATATGAATGATGTTAATCTCTGCATCAAAGAGCTCACAGTCTAAACTAGAAACTTCTGAGTCATATGAAGGGTATAGTAGAAAGCTGAGCACACAGGATATGATGTGCACACAGAGGGTTTACAACTCACAGTGGGTTTGTCTTGTTACAGAAGATGGCATCTAACTTGGAAATGGTGAGTTCTATCAGAGTTGAGAGCAGATCTGTTATCCGAATCTCAGACTAGCTCCATTCCCTCAGGAAGTTCCCAGTAGCACACATTCTTTTTCTTAAGTAAAAAGAACTGGGATGCTCCATGGGGCAAGGGTCATCAGGGAGAAGTAAAAAGAACCACATCTTATTTCTGACTCCTACCTCTCCATAGGGACGATACTGTTCTTCATGGCAAAGGAAGAAAGCAGAAAAGTTTTAGTTACATAAATGCATCTTCTAGCAAAGAGTGAAATGCTCTTTTTCCAGTGGTAAGGGAATAATGTTCCACTTTCTGCTTAAAGAAACAAAGAGAGCATGCCCTTCTACAGAGAGCATTCTGTCTGCGTGCAGTTCACTCAATGTTGCTTCTCCGCTCAGCTGGTTTCCCTGGTAAATTGGATTGCCCCGCAACCTCAACTTCTTCTCAAACTGTTGTTTGCACTGTTGGAAGTTATAAGTCCAAGTTCATATTGGAATAGGGTTGCATTTAAACAGAAACCATAACAAAACTATGATTGTACTTTTACCATTTCATTACAAGTTTCAAGAACTACTTTCTTGCCTGACATTCCAATGATACACATATCTTTTAGAATGGTGGTTCTCAAGTCTGATTGCACTGTAGAATTACCTGGGATACTTAAAAAAAGAAAAAAGCAATGCTTGGATCCTTCCCCAGAAATTCTTGCTAGTTGATCTAGATGTGACCTGATTCAAATTTTATTTCTCTGACATGATTAACCACATGGAGTATAAATATAATGGAGTAGGAAGTTCACCTAAGGCATAATTTGGAATACTTAGCATTAAAATGCGAACACTGCTACCATCTTTCCACATGGCCTTAGATACCCCTTTTAGCATCCCTGACTCTTAGTTTTCTCACCTTCTAAGTGGGAAGACCACTATGTACCTGTCTTTGAGTTTGTTTGTTGGAATCAAATAAAAGAGTAGTTTTTAAGATACTTTGAAAGTGCATTTTATATTTTTGTAAGTATGGTCCTACAATTCCTATTTATTTGTCTATTTATTAGGGGAGTTATTTCAAAACATTACAGGAATACAGATGTTTTTGGTTACATGGATCACTTTTGTAATGCTTGAGTCAGGGCTATACAGGTGGCCATCGCCCAGGTAGTGTTCATTGTACCTGCTAGGTAGTTTTTTGCCACGCCCTCCATTCCTCCCCCCTGTTTGATTTCCACTGATTTTTTACTTCCCTCTGTGCACATATGTGTGCTCATTGTTCCAATTTAATAGCGAGTGTAGGTGAAGTTACTTTTCTTCATTCTTTAGCTATTCCACTAAGAATACTGGTCTCCAGTTCCTTTTAAAATGTGCTGAGGCAGCTGTTTGTTATTTCTTGGCTACCCACCATCTATTTAAATTTGGGACTACAACCAAGAAACGAGAGTTCGTTTCCAAATGTGACTCAAACCAACTGGAGTCCCTTACTAACAGGCTGGAGAGTTTCTATGCAGTCCTAGGGGTGGGGCTGTGATCTGTCTACCCTCAGATCCTTGCAAAAACCTTGATCCCCCACCTGCAGAGATGTCCCGGTGCCGCCGAATTCCCTAACTTAATTCTCTATCTTCTTTTTGCCACTATACAATTTCAACCAGTCTCCTTTATCCTAAACTAAAATGATTCAGCCCTGACCTTTAAGAAACAACTCGTTTCCTGGACTATTCCCTGAAGGCCCAGGTTCCTGGCAGACTCAGGGAGTCTGAGAAGAACAGAGAGGGGGCGCTATTCTGCTCACCCACAGCGCCTGCTGTTCAGCTTGACTTGTGCCCATTTCTTTCTTCCTTGCAGGCTCCTCTGAGGGAGTGGCTCGGTGCCCCTTTTCAAATACCCAGGAAGAGAAGTAACAATCTCTTGCTAGGAACCTTCTTGGTAGATGATGTATTCAAATTAAGAAGGAAGGTTATTGCTGTGATCGTGGGCTCCCAGTTCCTGCCTTGGATCCATCAGTCTGTGACTGTGGACAAATAATTTAACCCGGCTGCATTCCAATGTCTGTGATGTAAATAAAGCATATAAGTTTATTGTGTTAAATATTTAAGGTTTTTATAAGCTAAGAGCTTACAGATACAAGAAAATTTTAAATATTGAATAATGACATTGAGGATTATGGTAAGAAGAAACTGTGTTTTATATTTAATTTGAAGGAAAATCTGTATATTTTAAAATTGTATATATTTATGTATAACATTTTATCAGATAAAAATATATTTAATAAATAAATAATATACAACAATATACACATTTCTATTTTATTATATATTTTATTTATATATAAATATGACCTAATATAATTTATATGCTATATATGTTAAAGCATTATAAAATAATATAGACTCATTTTAATGTATATATTAATTTAAATTGATTCTAGTAGCTACTTGAGTTGTCCTGAAAGCAAAAATCTTGGCTGACTCTTAAATGCTCACACCCACTCAGGGGACAGTCAAGACAGAACCACGGATTACTGGCCACTTTTCTATTTCTGAGACCTTTTGTTCTTCTAAGCAAAGCAATTTATTTTGTGCCAAAGAGGATTTAGACTTAGTGGGCTGTGGCCACCTTATTGCAAAAACGGTTTTTCTTTTCGACCAGTCAGTGTTAACCCACGTAGGGTGCACAGGCACACAGACACGTATCTGGGTTAATTAATGCGAAGTCTATTGCCAGCACAAAAGGCTGAAAGCCTTAGTATCTTTTATGAAAAATTTCTCATTGTTATCCTACACAATACATCATTGTGAACTTGTTCTCACAAAAAATGTTTTGCTTTATCTGCTGTGGAGCTCCATTTAGAGCATGATAAAAGGACATGTCCTCAATTCTTAGTTTCCTCAAGTTACAGCAGAGTTTTTGTTGATTCTGGAAAGAATATGTGTTGTATTTACCACTGGGTAGGACATACACAGTAAAAATCTGCCTGCACTTGATAACAGGAATGTGTGGCAGGTTTATTAGTGACTAACTGCCTCTTACCTCTCCTGGTACTTGGCCTGGGTCAAACATTTATTGATTCTGGTTGCTGTATGACAAGATGGTGTTTGAGTGACAGCATAGACATTATTAGGAGTGTGGGCACTTAGAGAAAGTGCCAGAGGTTCTTTTGCCTGAACTTTATGGGAGGAATAGATAGGGTAGTCAGGCATCTGGGGCATGGATATTTTTGATTGGGAGGAAGGCTAACATCTGAGTGATCATCGGGAGGAAAGTGAAGGGATTGAAGATGAGTGTGTATGTGGGCTAAGCTTATTCATCATTATGCAAATAGCTGAGAGTGAATGAAAGCCCAAATAGGAGGATTCAGTCTCTGATCGATGTTTCAGGTATATCTTTAACCTACCAACAAGTAATACCTTATGTCTCTGTCAAGTGAGTTTGGCTTCTACCAGCTTTGAGGCCTTAGAAAAGTTAATCACTTTAAAGCGTCAGTTCTTTTTTTTTTTTTGGCCTGGGCTGGGTTTGAACCCACCACCTCTGGCATATGGGGCCGGCGCCCTACTCCTTGAGCCACAGGCGCTGCCCCAAAGCGTCAGTTCTGAAGGTGAAAATACTATACCCACAAGGCAGGCATAGTTAATGGGAGGGAAGAGTTCCTAAAGGTTTTATTTAAATAAAAATGTACATAATTTGAGATGAGCCCTAAAATGTAGAGCTAGGCATAGATGAAGCCAGGAGGCAGGCATCATAGTCTAAATTCTACCTCTGCTGCTCTAGCTGCAAACCACCTTTTCCTCTCTGCAGAACTGGGATGGTAAGAGTCCTACCTCACGGGATCTCCTTTTTTTTTTTTTTTTGAGAGATAAATGGCTTGATAGCTGTGGAGTACTTAGTGCTAAATAGTTATTAGCTGTTATTATAATGATTATTTTTTCCAGCAAGAGTAGCACACCCCCATGTGACCAAAGCCTAAATGCCATCTAAAATTCTCTGGGCTTGTCTTTTAGATTAGGCAGTTCTTCATAATATATTAAATTAGGAGACATTGGCTACATTTGAAATTTTGTAAATAAACTGGGAATATGTTGATATATTTATATTAAACAATTTCAGATTTGCCTAACTGAAATTTGCATGATTCCAATTTGCATAAATGTGACTTGCCCTGTATCTCACTGGGCTGTCATGAGGATTAAGTATGCTAATGTTGCCAGCCTTACTTAGCCCAGGGCCTGATATTATTAATAATAATGATCTTCAGGCACTGAGAACCAAGACTGGGCACTTGAGACAGGAAAAAATGTTTCTTTCCCCCACAATATCTTGCAACAATTCACTAGTACTTGACTGTCTTTTTCCTTCTAGCACAGAGCTGGTTTATACAGGAGCATGAGGGAGGAACTTGATAATTGCTGTCTAGTTATTGCTATGTCAGGTATTTCAGAAAACTAGGGCAAACTCAGAAACTCCATCAAACTCCAATCCCATACTGAGGCATGCTGATATCTAGGATGTTCTTGGTTTTATAACATGGTAGGTATTAGAGAAAAATATCTCAGTAGATGAGAAGTGTTTTAATAAGTCCTCAGAGGTCCTGCTTTCTATATCACATTGTCCCTGCCCACAAGTGCAGATTCTAACATCAGTTTATTCACTGAGAACAAATTTCTGTTGAAGGTCTATGCCAGAACACAAAGTCTGTTGAGGAGTTATGCCAGAGCTCTGTCTGTCTCTTTAGAATTAAATTCTATCTATCTGTTTATCTCTCTCTCTCTCTATCTATTCCTTCTCTCTTTCTTCATTCATTCATCACATATATTGAGTCTACCAACTGTTAGGCATTGTGATAAGTTTTGGAGAAAAGTAAAAATAAACGGATCATGAGATCTTAGCACACATCAGACTATAATAGAAGGGACTTATAGACAAGTAAATCATGGAGAATTGGCAAGAATGCAGGCAGGATGCTGGGTGACTCTTCAGTGAGTTGTCTTCCAATCAGAGCCACCTGAGCAGGCTGCCAATCCAAGGTTCTCTCCGCCCTTTCTATCCTTTAGGATGGCTTGGTTCTTTCACAGTGAGGACAAGAGCAAGAGTCAGTCAACAAGGAAATACACCAAGAAATTTCTTCTTGATGTTAGACATTTTGCTTTTAAGACCACACCCTGAGCAACGAGTTTCACTCTTTAGGTAACATCCCTTTCTGAAGGATGATTAGCTCTTGTAATTTCTGACTTGTTGATAAACAGGATCATCCTATTTAATGACTACCTGAGAGGCTTGGGACCCAGTGGTGAAATTATAAACCTATAAGGATCTTATCTGATAACAGCTGTCTTTTTTTTTTTAGTTTTTTTTGATGGGGGCTAGGTTCGAACCCACCACCTTCGGCATATGGACTGGCGCCTTACTCCTTTGAGCCACAGGCACTACCCAACTGCTGTCTTTTATAGCTATTAAGACCTCTGTAAAAATGTTCACTTCTTCTAAATCTGGAGGCCAAAGATAATCTGTCTTATTTCTTGGCTACATCAAGAGTCCCCCCCGCCTTTTCTTGTCACATAGATCTAAAAAGGCATTTTTAGATGAAAGGCTATAGCAGAAGACAACCTTGCAAATAAGAATCTGGTGCCATGTTTCATTAATACTTTTCAGCGGCAGCAGAAAGGAGTGCTGGCTTAGGGTAATTTCACTTACAACGTCAAGCAGAAAATGAATTTCTTGTTGTGCTGAGTCTGTATCAGTGAGCATGACTGTTCCGAGGCTAGCTTCTGAAATCAAGGAAGCCAGTTCAGGGGAGCATTAAATTACCACAAAAAGGATAACAACTTGCATCATTGAATTGCAATAGAAGTAGGGGAGGGTTTATACATGAAATATAGCCTTTTCAAAACCTGCTTTATAAAAGACAACTTTACAGTTATCATAATGCTATACTAGTCCTAATTTCTGAAAGCTGTTATGATGTTACACTAGCCCTACCTTCCTAGTTCTGTACAGTGTTACCTTAATTATCACTCACAGTCAAAAAGTATGGGACAAAGTTCTTGTTGATGATGAATGTTAACAATTAGTTCACATTCACAGGCTTATAGAATTTCCCAGAAGGCCAGGGTAAATATTACTTAATATACCTAAAGTTACCTATAGAGGAATTCTTTCTGGACTAATATAGAAGTAAGCTCTTGGTCTCTGGAGCCACATTCTCCTGGGTTTAAAATCTCAACCCTTCTACTTTGGGGCTGTGTAAGTCCAGACAATGTGTCAAGTATTTTCGGTCTCAAGTTTTATTATCTGGAAAATGGCAAAAATAGAACTTCCCTTATTATTTTGTTACGATAAGTTTGATGGCATATGTAAAGTACTAATAAATACTGGCAAAAATACCTATTTGCCCCTTGAGTCCTGTCACAGGTAAAAGCCAGGTCTACCCCTCATAAGGATACTTTAGTCAGTACGTGCTTTGGTCCCCAGAGAATGGGGCAGTGGCTTCTGGAGTACATCTGTTCCCTCAAGGATATATCTTTTTAAAAAGTAGAATAAATGATCAAAGTCACGAGAGAGGAATGTGAAAATAAGATGGATCGAGAGTACAATGCATTAATGTTTTCATTAAGATTCATTACTGTGACTTTTACCAAGTGGACTGATCTTGATCTTGTAATTTGTACCACAAGTTTTAATAACTACCTCCAAAGTTACTGAGTTCCTAAACTCTACTGAGTGTCACTGGAACGCATCCTCCCTTTATTAGCAGAAATGGGATTGCCGATTTTAGCTGAGTTTTTGTGTATGGTGTGTAGGTGTGATTTTCTCTCCCCAACAAATGATTGAATAATTCCAGTTATTTTTGTCTCTTCTTACCTACTTAGGTGGTTTTACTCTGCAGTGCATGTCACAAATACAAATCAAATTATAATACCTTCACAGTAATCTACTCTCCACATATGCAGTCATGGAGATGTCATCTAAACAACCACAAGAATGGCTAAATAGTAGAAAGGAGAGCTTTATTTGGTGATGTTAAGTTTGCAAAACAGGAAGAAATAGTCTCCCTGGTGGACTGAAGTTGCTCTCTATTCAGAAAGGGAAAGAGAAGATTGGGTTTTATGTTTCACAAAGACTGGATTATATAGTAGAGCCATACGTATTCAGCACGTTTGGAAGAAAGCTATGCATATTTACAAGGGAGGTTTAAAAGAATAAAATCCTCACATCTTATAAACATGATAGGGCTTCTACATAGCTCTGGCCTCATCATCTCCCACTGTCCCCTTCAGTCACCGCACTCTAGCCACATGGGCCTTTTTCCTGGACATTTGCCAGCCTTGCTCTGGCTGCAGACCCTCTACCTCCACTGTCTAGAATGGTCTTCCCTAGGGGCTCTTTGTTGTAATTCAGCTTCCAAGGAAAGGCATTATGCCTCAGAAAGATCTTCTTTAATCTAAAGTAGTCACCCCCTCCCTTTCATTGTTTTGTTTTCTTCTTAGAATGTACCTTCATGTGAACTTATTTGGCTTATTTATTTTCTTTAGATTGTCCCCACCCCCTTCACTGCCCACACATCCCCCCTGCCTCCCCCCACAAAGTTCCATAAAGTGAAGAGATTTACAGCTCTACTACCTGGAATAGTACGTTTCCCTTATCCAATGAATAAATAAAACAAATGATTTTTTTTCTATCGTAAGCATTCTGTTTGTTTTGTTTTCCCCCCAGAAGGACGGGTTCATAAACACCTGAATCAAAAATAGTTTAGTGAGAGAACAAAACACTGAATTGCTCTCCACAGCTTCCCACTATATAACGGGAGTCCCAGAACTGGAAGTCTAATGTTAAGATAGATGTTTATAAAGTCTGCATAGGGATAAAATTAATGACCCAATTAGCTATTGTCAAAATCTCTGAGTTTTGCTGTAGATTTATGAAATAGTGGTTTCTTACATATTTTTCCTATCAGAATGGGAGATGGGGAGCTATAACTTCTAGCCCTCCCATCTACCTGGAGGAGACAGGCAGGCTTCACAGACAACATTTGTAACGCAGATGGGGATGTAATTTTTAGCCATGTTACTCATGTAAGGTACAGAGAAAGTACTAGCTGATGAAAATGCTCCACTTGTCATCTGACTGCTCCAGTATTATGTAGCTAGATCTTTAAAGGGTATGAACAATATTAGGCATTTTATAAGGTCTGCGTTCTAGTTTTTCTTCCATTGATATGTCCTTAGGCATGTTGGGATGCAGTGAACTCAAAGGCCACCTGAATTTCATAAAAATGTAATTCTGACTTCTAACTTTCTGAGATGGCATCTAATGTAAGGAGGACTTAACTTACATATATCTTTTATGTTCTTTAGAAGAGAAAACTGGTCAAAAATGCAATCCATGATAGAATCTTTAGGGAAGAAGTGAAATCTTAATGATGTCCATTAAGCATGTCGTCCACATTCATCCTTGTTCAGGATAGAAGGGAAGGATAGAAGGGAAGTTGAGATGAAGAAAAGAGAGTGTAACAGGTCTATCTTCATGCTTGTCTTAAAAGGAATTATAGTTCAGAATGCAGGATGACTAATGTAGGGTAATAGTTCAGTGACATGCATGAAATAAGTGATCTCTTACATGAAGCAAGGAAGACCAATAACAAAAATATCCTTTAATAATAAAAGCAAAATGAAGACATTTGAAACAAATGAAAGAATTTATCACTATCATACTTGTATCGAAAGTTTAAGGATGTTCTTTACTCAAAAGAAAAATGATTCAGTATGGAACTTTAAAGATTCCAGAGTCATTTAACCCAAAGAAGATAGTAAGTGTGTATATAAATCCAAGGGAAATTGAATTACCTAACAATAACATCTATGATGTTTAGAATATGTGTTTATATCATGTATATAATATATACATATATCCACTATATGTACACACATACACATATATAATAATACTAAAATAATATCAAATGAATATTTAGCAATAGGAAAATTATTCCAATAGCATCTAAGACACAAGGTGTAAATGGAATTAAAATGTTCCAAAGTCCTTATATCATTATATCATGTAAGAGGAGGATAAAGTTAAGGCACAATTAGACTTTGATAAGACAGGATGTATGTTATAATTTTTATATTAGCAATTATAATAAATGAAAATGTGTTAAATGACCTTGTTAAAAGATTATTAGATTGGATAAACATGAATAGCCAACAAGATCCCGAGTTATTATGGAAGAGAGTAACAACGTAACAAGCATACAAAAAGGATCAAAATGAAAGAGGTGAAACTATTATAGTGCAAAACCACTAACCAAACATCTGCACTATGTTTAAAAAAATATTTTAAAGCAGATCTCTAAATCAAAATTTTAAAGTCTATAAATCAAATTTCTATAGATAAAAAAAATTTTATAATGAAAGAAGTTTCAATTTACCAGGAGGAGCTAAATGTTAAGGCATCAAATAATATTATTTTAAAATATATAAAACAAAAATGGACAGACCACGAGGAGGATAAACAAACTTATAATTAAACTAAGAGATTTTAACAGATATTTTAAAAATAAATTAAACAAGTAGACAAGTTAGTAGAAATTTAGTAGATTGAAATTACATGAAATTAAATAACATAAAACTCTACATTGGCACACTTTAAAATTTATAAAAATTGATGAGACTGTATTATAAATCAAGTCTCAGCAAATTTAAAATTCCCCAGCAATTAAGATACAAGAAATCACAAAGAATACTAGAAAATCCACTTATGTATGAGAGACATTTAAAAATAATCCATATATTGAAGAAAAAATAAAAATGGAAATTGAAAAATATTTGGCACTGAATGAAAATATGACCAAACACTTCTGGAAGGCTAAGTCTGGATGCAGCATCTGGAGAGGTTAATAAAAAATATTGAGCACAACGATCATATTACATTAATACTGAAATCATTTCATTCTGCCCGAAGCACAATGTTTAGTATTATCTGGCCACTCGTTTTCCTACCTTTGTTTGAAAGTTGTCTTTATTTAATCTTCATTGTTTCTTTTACATAAAAAGGAATTATTATAACAATTTTCAAACATGGTTATAACATTAGGGAGAATGGCATCATAAACTTCCGTGTACTGTCTTCCAACTTCAACAATAATTGTCAACATTTTGTCCATTTTCTTTCAAATATCTCCCAACTATTTTTTTCTTTTGGCTGAAAAATTTTAAAGCAAATATTCAATGTCTTGTTATTCCTCCTTTACTAACTACTAGCTCTTGACATGTTGAGAACTGTTTTTTTTTTTTAAACATTACCATGATATTAGTCAACCCAACAGAATGAGTAGAAATTCCTTACTACTCAATCTTTATTTTATTTTTCCTACTCGTCTCTATGATGTCTTTCACAATTTGGGTTAGGTCAGTAATGCATAGGTTCTGTTTGTTGCATTTACTTGGTATGTTGTGTCTCTCTATGCATTTACTTTTTAGCTGTGTCTATCTCTTTTCTTTCTTTCTTTTCTCCCTCCCTCCCTATTTCTATCTTTTAAAATATTCTTTTTAATCATTTATGCCATTGACTTTTTAGAGAAACAGAGTCATTTTTTTTGTAGAACTGTCCACATTCTGGATTTGGCTGGTAACTTCTTAGTGTCTAGTTAGTTCCTCTACCTATGCATATCCTGTAAATTGGAAGTTAGCTCTGCAGGCTTGATTCCATAAGAATATAGTTTTAGAACTTGCCAAGCATACCTCAAAGGTGTTATTGTGGGTTTCCTATCCCATTACATCATAAGAGGCATGGTTATCACCCCTTTACCCTCATCCCCTTTGATCCCTAAAACTATTCCATCAATTTTGATAACTCTTGGCTAGATTAATTTCTTTTCATTAAGAGTTGTAATATGGTGACTGTTATGATTTTGTCCGTTCCTCTTTGTTTATGACCTGGAGTAATTTTATATGGAAGACAAACATCCAATATATTTGGTACTAATATGAAGCCTGTAGATGTTCTTTTTTTTTTGAGACGGAGCCTCAAGCTATCCCCCTGGGTAGAGTGCCATGGCATCACAGCTCACAGCAACCTCCAACTCCTGGACTCAAGCGAGTCTCCTGCCTCTGCCTCCCAAGTAGCTGGGACCACAGGCGCCCGCCACAATGCCTGGCCAT
>CAUYQV010040844.1:0-21284 GCA_963574575.1 Galagoides demidoff
GCATCACAGCTCATAGCAACCTCCAACTCCTGGGCTCAAGTGAGTCTCCTGCCTCTGCCTCCCAAGTAGCTGGGACCACAGGCGCCCGCCACAACGCCCAGCCATTTTTTGGTTGCAGCCATCATTGTTGTTTGGCGGGCCCCGCTGGGGATTCGAACCCGCAACCTTAGGTGTACGTGGCTGGCGCCTTAGCCGCCACAGGCGCCGAGCCGAGGTGATATTCTTGATGTGATATATTACCCAGCAAATAGAGGAGGGTGGAGTGAGGAGTGAACGGTGGTCCCGCCCCTGTGGGTGGAGTGAGGCGTGACCGGTGGTCCTGCCCCTCTGGGTGGTCCCACCCCCGTGGGTGGAGAGAGGAGTGAACGGTGGTCCCACCCCTGTGGGTGGAGTGAGTAATGAATGGTGTTCCTGCCCCTGTGGTCCAAGTCCCTTCGTGCTGTTTGAAAGAATTTTAAATCTAAATCCATGGCTTAAATTTGACAGGAGAGGTAGAATTTGTCTTAGAACTTATTTTTAAAAGAAGGAGTTATTCCAGGGAGGCGCCTATGGCTCAAAGGAGTAAGGCACCGGCCCCATTTGCTGAAGGTGGTGGGTTCAAACCCAGCGCAGGCCAAAAACTGGAAAAAAAAAAAAAAAAAGAAGAAGAAGAAGGAGTTATTCCAAAGGAAATTCTTGTGACGAAAAATTGAAGACTCCCCCCAAATAAATTTGAGGAGGCAGCCAAGTTTTCTTCATATATCACATTGGGTAGGTGACCCCTAATCAACCCTACAATTTCCCTTCTCCTGACCGATGACTTGATTTTCCCAGCAAACTATCATCTGGCACAAAGTGAGTTCATCTGTACACCAGCAAGAAGATGCTCACTTTGGCAGTTTATTAGGCCAGATGTAGATCAGTGCTGCTCAAATCAGTCAGGGAGCTGACAACATCACCATCACCAGAGCTCCACCCAGAACTACCGCCTCAGAATCACAGGGGTGAGACTCGGTATTGGGGCATTAACAATTCCTCCAGGCGATTCCCAGCCATTCTAAAATTTGAGAACCATTGATTTAGATCACCTTGAGAAAGTCACTTCTCCAGCCTTACCGTATTTGTCTACAAAAAATACTGAATGATTTCAGTAGCCCTTGTAGCTCTGTTATTCTACAATTTTACTTCAGATTTAATAACTCTTTTCCCTTGATTTTTTTTTTCTTTTTGATTCAAGGGAGTTGCAAAGTATAAAGGAAGATTTTAAGAGCCAGATGACAGGGCACGCCATCCCCATTCTCATCAGAAAAAACGTAGAACCCTGTTATAATAATTATACTGAGTATCTAATTAAGCAGGTATAAAGTTATGATATTAAAAGGAAAAAAGTTATACTGTTACATAAATAAGTAAATAGCAATTAAACTGTAAAAGCAAAACAAAAATGCCTTTCTATTTCTTCCAAGTCTTGTCTAGAAATTGGAACCATCAGAGGAATAGCAAGCATTCCTGCCACCCAACCTGTGGGGATTTATCCAAATACAATCTCCCGCTACAAGTAACCAGAGCCACCTGCTAGATAAAAGGGAGATGAGACCACACCTCAGTAAAGGTGCACTAGACTAGACAAATCCACAAACACAAGGTACAGATCTTGTGTGCAACCCATGCAAGAAATCAGGTGAAAAAATAAATGAGACAATCATGAAAATTTGAACAGTAATTGACTATTTGGTGACTTTATAGAATTATTTTTGGCAAGATAATAGTATTTTAGTTTATTTTTCAAGCAATCACTTTTTAAAGACATGCATCAAAATATTTGTGCATAAAATGATATATCTGGGATCTTCTGAGCCTTCCTTCTAAATGATCCGATTGTAGGGTTCAGAAGGAAGACAGAATAAATACAACTAGAGCAACCCTAAGTGGAGTAGACATAGCTGGGTGTAGTTGGCGAATGAGTACATGGGTTTATGGCTCTCTACTGTGCTATATATTTCAAATTGTCCACAATATCATTTCTAAATTAGTTATCTGAAAACAAAAGAGTAAGGGCAGAAAACATTTCCAAAAAAACAAAAAAAAACAAAAAAACTCCAAACAATGAGGAAAGACGTTTACACTCTCATCTTCTATTATGAAAAAAGAAGTATGATTAATTTCAATGCCTGCAAAGGAAACATTGCTCAGAGGGCATCTTCCAGATCAGCAAGTACTCTCGGTTTCTCTTTTTGAAAGTTTTCCTTGCTTTACCTTCTGCAAAGAGGGCTTTGTGAACAGAGAACCCATGCTGAAAGAATGCTTAGTGCAGGCTTTTAATATCTGTTCCCTTGATAAAAAAACAATGTGGAAGAAAGAGAAGCAAGTTGACAGACATAGATTAGTCTCTGCTGCTGTGGCCTCTGCTCTTATATCTGATATCTAAGCCTCCCTCACCCTTGACTACTTCCTTGACCCACTGAAGTTACTTGTGATTGTCTTGGAGGGAAATATCTAGTTCAGACTGTCTTTTACAAAAATTTCTTTTATCCATGTCTTTAATGAGTTGTGTCAACAAGAGAAAGCAACCACACAATGTGGAAATTAAAACAACAATATATTTTTCATCTATAAAATTAATAAATTAAAATTATTGTGACAATCTTCAATGCTGGCAAAGATAGGGTGATGCTGCTTATTAGAGTTGAAATTAGTAATCAATTTGGCAATGCGTGGCAAGTTCATTGATAGAGATTCTGCTCCTTTAGGTAGTAATCTCTCCTCTAGGAATTATAAAGAATAATGCCAGCAATATGTACAAAATATACAAATTATATGCAAAGAGATTTATGAATAATAAATTAAGTAAATTATGCTATTCTCATACCTATATGATCTACTATGCCGTTCTAATGACATTTACTAAAAATACTAAACAAGATAAAATATTTCTGTGATAAAGAAGGTAACGCTGGTTTTATATAAATTTTCTATAATCTCATTAATATACACAGCTATATACAATTTTCTATAATCTCATTAACATACACAGCTATGATTTAATTTTTAAAAAGAAAAGAAGGTAACGCAGTATATATACTATAATCTCTACAAAATAATCAGAATATATAGATTTATTAAAAGTAACTAGACCAAATATTTAAGTGTGATTGCTTTAGGCAATTGGATTATAAAAAAATTTTTATTTCTTTCTTTTGTATACAATACTTTCCAAATTTCTGCAATCATGCTATTTTCATAATCATAAAAATATTTGTAAACTATTAGGTCTTCCATCTGCACCAGGAAGAATGCCCTACATTTCTTAAATGTCTAACAATAATGACTTTTATGTCAAAACAATAGTATTAGATACACTCAGAATAGGTGCTATAGCTCTGTATCTCTATATAGTTTTCCTTGGCTCAGTTAAAATATACTTTAATAGCAGCTCCATCTCAGGGTCATTTAGGAGATAAATAAGATAGTACATATGAAAATCCACTTTAAATAAGCCTTTAGATTTATGGTTTCCTTTGCACATGCCCAAACATGCATTGTAATCTATGAAACAGAAACATTGTAGCCATTAGAATGATTTATTTAAATGGATAATCTAAGTAACACATTTGGGCTTTGATATTTTACTGCTGTTCTACTTCTCCGGGTAGCTTTTACATAATGAAGCTGATGGTTATACAAGGGAAGGATCCTGTCAGTATCCTGCAAACAGCTCCGGGTTCCCCATCACTAGTTTCTTGAACTAATCTGCCTTTTCTCAAAAGGAACCCATGACTTTGCTGCGTGCACAGCGTGAGATCATTGCTCTCAGCTTCAGCTGCCATCAGTCCCTGAAAATGGCATCTGTCTTGGTCACCACCTTGTCAGTACTTTTTCTAAACCATAGAGAAAGAAGTATGCCTTCCTTGCACAAAAATAAATCCTCTTAAGAGCAACATCTCACTGCTTAATTCAAATGCAATTGTCTTTGGCCAGCTTTTTTCCCTAGTGCTTTTTTAGGAGAAAATTTGAAAACAAATGCTGGTAAAAATGGAGACTACGTAGATTCTGAGAGCAGTTCAATGACTTAATCCTTTGTCTGAATTCAACTACTTGTCCACATCATGCTTCAGTATGGCCACTCAAAAGATTATATCCTTAAATCTGTTGGACTGACATGACAGTTTGGATGAGCTAACTTCTACCTCCAAAATATCTTAGAGGTCCCCTATTAGATTAGAGGTCATACATACTCCAATGTTCTCTTCAATTTAGGAAATTTCTGTAATGTCTAAAAACTCCCAGAGCCAGCGAATTTACTTTAGAAGCAATGTGCAGTATGTTTACAATTGCTGGAAAGTTCTTGTGCATCATATTGTACAACCTGTACAACCCCATTGTAGTCACATGTGTGTGTGTTCCTGGGAGCTTTACAACGTTAACGTTTGTCTGTTCTAGCTGATATCTCCCTATCAAGTGAATATTCTTATCTTCTCTCTTTGTTGTCAACCTCCATCTTCATCTATACCCTGCTACCCTTTCTTATTCAGGTAAGTAACTAAGGGTAGCCTGGTATATGATGAGAACCACAGCCTTTGGACTCTTGCCTTTATCACTTACTAGTTAATTAATATCTTCATGATTCATTTTTCCTATCTGCAAATTGGGATGATTATGTTACCTATTTCGTAAAATTGTTCTACTAAATGTTTTGTATGCATGTGGATAATCATATAAAATAACACATCATGGAATTTGACATAGATTACACTGGATTAATTCTTATTGTTGATGAGGGCAATAAAAATGGTATAGTTTCCATGACCTTCCTCTCATATGGCCAGGTTAGCTGGACCCTCTATTTCACCAGTAACATTCATAAATGATAATGGCACAATTAGAGGCATGCAAATGTTTACCATCACGAAAACTCAGAACACAATGAGATGCTCACCACTTGACCTGAATATCAGCTATCTGAATTGAGCATGTTATTTAATATCTCTAAGCCTACATCAGTGAAATGGGGGTAATGATAATAACAGTATCTACCTTGTAAGGTACTACATATTTGCAAATCATGGCTCTAAGCACTAAATTTAAAAATACTTAAAATCAACTTGACAAGTAGTAAGCACTTAGTATTATTATGACAGAAGAAATTCTGGGAGTTTCAGGGTTCAGCTGGCTGCCTCTAAGGTGACATTTTTCTCATGAGCACAGTATCTGAGGTTACGTTGCTTTGGGGAAATCCCATGTGGGTCTGACCACAGCTCTGCCAGGCTCTACCACCAGGGTTTTTTTTAACAGAAAGGAGGTGAAGGGAAGGGTTAGGAAAGCACAGGAAGGAAAGAGAAAGAGGAAAAGGTTGTGGGGTGAAGGAGAAGTGGGGAACACACCAGGTGGCTGGGGGGTTGCTCTTAGGAGGGAGCAGGGGAGGAGCACCAATGCAGGAAGCATGTCTCTCATTTTCTTTTGTCCACGTACAGCATCTTTGAAGGGTCTATGGTCAATCATTAATATTTGTATGAAAAGAAAATGTATGGGGAAAAAAATACCCTACAAAATTCACACCATCACTTGCTTGCAAGAGGCAATGGTGTGGAGAACAAAGAACATAAACTTTGGTATCAACATTTCTTCCTCTTTTCATAGTCACATTTTCATGACATCCATTATTAAACCTCTTCATCTGAATACTAGATTCCTCTGAGTCTCTGTCAAGTGTTGCCTTTATTTCATTTCACTGGAATTTTCTTATTATTGAGTTGTGAATTTGTTGATACTGCCAAGAAGGCTAAAGAAACTGTGGGCACTTGGTTGGGGGTGGTGGTGGAGATATTGCCACTTCTTCCAGGTCCTTACCAAAATCTGTAGGATTGAGAAAATTCTCTTCCCTGGAAGAATTTACCTTCAAACCTTCTCCTTGAATCTGGATGATTGCCATTACAAAATGCTTATAAGTATTTTGATTTTCAGAATTTATTGTTAGGCCTGAGTTCATCATTGCTTTAAATTTTGGAAGCTCACCTATCCCAAACCAGTGGTTCTCAATCTACTGACATATTTGCATCATGTAGCCCCTTCTATGTTTCCCTACTGTCTCTGACCACAGGGTGTAGAGTTAGATGCCACTGATAATAAGAGGTGACACTTTGACAATCTATGGATGGAACTGAAAAGAAGCCATTATTTTTCTTGTGCCAATGGCAGGCAGGCCTGAGGGCTTCAGGAGCAAAAGGAAACTTGTGGTTCTGCCAGTGGCTTCCTCTAGCCTTCTCTTGTTGGTGTATAAGAAGCTGCAGTCTTCAGCGGTGGTTTCCAGAGACTCACACATTCCCTGCTTTCAGGAACAGCAGCAACAGCTTTCTCTGGCCTTTACTCTCTCAGCCCTTCCAATGCTGTTGCAGCCTCTGATCCCTTACCTTAGATCCCTTCCTATTTGAAACACCTAGAGTGTTTTCAGTTTCCTAATGATATCCTGGTTAATATATTAACGCTGGCTGTACTGTAGAACTGCCTGGAGGGTTTTGAAAAATGCCAATACATGACCCCCACTTCTGGGAATAGGGTTTGATGGCCAAATTTTTTTAAATTTCCCCAAATATTTTCAATGAGCATCCAAAGAAGAAAACCACTGAGAACTTTAGTGCCTTCTCTGTCATACCTCCATCCCATAGTCACTTTAAATCAGGTTTATATAATCAGAGGACTCACTTAATTCCTGTCCCTTAATATGTTTTTCCAACACTCTGAGAAGAGGCTGGTACAAGCAATATCCAATGTAAAAACCCCGGGTTTATGAATGTGCTGTACTTAGGACAACTAGTATTAGCTAGTTGCCCCTTCTATACCTCACTCTCCAGCATTCCCTTTCTCTGTTAGGGGGTTTTAGAAATAATATTATAAATGGAGAGCACATTCTCTAAATGTGTTTATGCTACAATATAAGTAATTTGTCACTGATATGGCATAAACAGGTTAGTTTTGTGGTCAAACTAACAGAATATTATTCTCTATGGAAAAAATACTCATCAAAAAAAGCAATCCACTGAATTCAAACTTTTGGAACTAACCCCATTCTTTTTAGAGAGTTGCAAACTATCTGTCTGGTTAGTAACCATTGCTAAAGTTGCAGATTGAGGCCTATATTCTGTTCAGATCTTTAACAAAATGTTCCAAATTTAACATTGTTAAATTGTGTGTATAAGATGTCAAACTCTCCTCAGCTTCTTAGAGAAAAATCTAAATAATACCAGTGATATATTCTGCTGTACCTACATTTCTTCCGTTCATTTAACAAATATGCCTATTGCATAACAAGTACTGAGGTTGTCACTGAGAAGTTAACAACAACTCAGACATGGAACTTACAGCACAGTACATTCAATGTTGACCTCAGTTCACAGTAGAAAGTATCTTTAAAATGCTGAATATCATTCCTTAAACATCTTTTGAAAATTCATGGAAGAATTAAAAGCAAAAAGAAGATCTTAGTTGGAAAAAAATTAATTTTATAAAACATGAATCCAGAAAGGTAAACTGGTAAGTGAATACTGAGAAGTGGCTGCTCTGAAATTCTTTGTCAAATCCTACAGACCTAGAACTTTCATGTTAACGCAGGACAGGAGACAAAGCCCGGGGTCCACTTAAGGTGTGAAGTCAAACTGGAGTCAACCACACAAAACCACAACCTAAGAAAAGTGAAATACTTGGGAAAAATCCAACCACAGAGAAAAATGCAGTGTGCTTGCTTGTCTCACCTTTGGCTTGAGGTGGAAGGGAAACAATAAATTCTCCCCGTACAATTCATCACAATAATCTAGCCCCCTTGCAGTTCAGGAAAAGGTATCTACACTGTGAGTGGGCGCAAAAAATCCTATGTGAAAAATTAAGTTTGAAATGGCCCAGGGTTTCTGGGTCTCTGGTGGAAACAAATGCTGATGTGTATGTAAATTTATAAAAATTAAAAGAATATATTAAAAGTAATTTTTTTTTTAAAGACAGGGGACTTTGAAAAAATACCCAAGAAAGTATTTTTGGAAAATTATATTTTTGAAAATGAAAAATAAAACAATAAAACCAGAATCTCAAAGGACATGTTAGAAAAATAAATAAAAAGTGGTACATTGTGTAATAGGAAGAAAAGATTGCTCAGAATGCAACACAGAAAGGAACATCATCACAAACACATTGGGCAAGCTTATCACTTTATACCTATTTTCTATTGTAATTCTTACAAAAATGCTATGAAGGAGATATTGTTACTTCCTTATTTTAGAACTGAGGCAAAGAGATTAAGAAACTTTCCCAAATTTATGTACCTACAAAGACTTAGAGCTATTATTTCAATCAGAGAGTTTGGATTCAGTTCAGTTACTTTTGTTTATTCATTTATTTTTGAGACAGAGTCTCACTTTGTCACCCTCTGTACAGTGTCATGGCGTTGCAGCTCAGAGCAATCTCAGACTCCTGGGCTCAAGTGATTCTCTTGTCTTAGCCTCCTAAGTAGCTGGGACTACAGGTGCCCACCACAATGTCCAGCTATTTTTAGAGACGGGGTCTTGCTCTGGCTCAAGCTGGTCTTGAACTCATGAGCTCAGGCGATCCACCCACCTCGGCCTCCCAGAGTGCTGGGATTACAGGCCTGAGCCACAGTGCCCAGTTTCGGTTCCGTTTTTAACAACTATAGGTTTCTGAAAAAAAAAAAAAATGGAAATAACACAAGGAGACACAAGGTCAAATTTGCCCCAGAATAGACAATAGAGAGAGCAAAGGCAAGGTAATATTTTGAGAGATAATGGCTGAGAATTTTCCAGAATTGATAAAAACCATCAGTCATTTGATTCAGTAAGGTCCAAAGTTCTTTAGCAAGATGAATAAAAAGAAATCATACCTAGACAGCACAGGGAAATGGCAGAATACAAAAGAAAAAGAAACAGATTTTAAAGGCAGCCCATTAAAGAAGACAGATCGCTAAAAAGAAAAATCCTTTACCTGGTTGCCTGGCTTCTTAAAGTAGCAGGGGAAGGCAGAAAACAATATTATAGTAAAACAATGAGTGAGAACAACCCTTAACCTGCAAAGTGTGGCTAGCATAGAATGTGAGCCATTTAAAGACCTTCTATGCAAACAAAAATTGAAAGTGAATAATGCCACTTTACCCTTACTGCAGGAACTCACAGAGGATAAGTTTAAAAAGGAAAAGTTATATGAGAAGAAAATCTAAGTAATAAATGAAAAACGACTAATCAAACACACTATCGATATACAGGTAAATCGAAAAGATTGTATATAAATCAATGATAATAATACCTAATTTACTGGGTTAAAGATCAAGGCAATACTAAAATATTGGGCAACAATATTAAGTATCTTGGGAAGGGCTTTTCCATCCGTGTGTTCCAAGATATGTGGATTGTTTGGAAAGAAAGTAAGACATTCATTGTTCAACCTTGTGTTTCTTAAATTTCTGTGGAAATTCATGTTTACTTGATGGCACTAAAAGAATAGAAATAGAGTGCTTATCTTCTGAACTGGTAAAGGCAAAAAGGGGAGAGGGGATGAAGAACATACAAGCTTAATTCAAAATTTAAAAAAGGAAATGAAGGAAGAAGGGAAGAAAGGAAAGAGGGAAGAGGAAAGGAGAGAGGGAAGGAGGAAGAAAGGAAGGAATGGAGAAAAAAAATGAAACTTACAAAAATTTATACAAAGAGAAAGTAAAAAAATTAAAAGTAGAAATAGATGCACATTTCATTAATAGTTTATGCATACCACACGCTACAATTAAAAAAAAAAAGATGATCACACTGTCTAAAAATCCATTAGAAGTCCATTACTTAGATACACCCTAAACAAAAAGATCCAGACAGTTTTAAAAGAACAAAATGTAATAAAAAGTTATAACTTAGCCTGGCATGGTGGTTCATGCCTGTAATCCTAGAACTTTGGGAAGCCAAGCTGAGAGGATAACTTGAGCCCAGGAGTTTAAGAGCAGCCTGGCCAATAGCTAGATCTCCATCTCTACAAAAAATAAAAATAAGTAAAACATTTTTTAAAAAGCTATGACTGGCAAACACCGATTTTAAAAAAAAGAAATTAAACCATCTAAAATAAATGTGGGAACAGATATAAGTACACACTGCTGTGAGAGAGAGGGAAAAGTCAGAGAAGAATGGGGAAAAGATGAAGAAAAAGAAGAAAAGAAACATTTGACTAATGTTTGTTGTGCAACTGCTTAATCCTGGCTCTAACCTGGGGGATTTGCTTGCATTCTCTCCTTTTAATCCTTATGACAGCTCTCTACAGTATGAATTATTGCCTCCAGGTTAAGCAAATTGTCTAAAAGCTTATATGTGGTTGAGCAGAAAATTGAATCCAATTCTGTCCAACCAGAAAACTCACCAGGTGAAAACTCTGAGCTTTAAGGATCTGTGTGTAAGCTTGGCAGATACAACGCAGAATAACAGTGAAATGTGAAATTCAGACAAACTACAAATAATTATTTTTGTATAAGTATTTCAGGTAATATCTAGCACATACTTATACTGAAAAGTTATTTACCATTATCTAAAATTCAAATTTAATTGGGAATCCAGTATTTTTATTTTGTAATTCTGACAACTCCGGATAGCAGGTGAGATAGCAGGGTGGGCAGAGTTGACCTGAAGTAGAATGAGGATTCTCAAATGTCTCTCCTGGGGTCATGACGCAAATCTTATTCCAACCCTCTCCCAACAACTTACTCAAACATAAACCTCCCCAAATATATAGATGCCATTTTTCCTATTATTATTTATTTATATTTAGCATTACTATTGTCATAAATTAATATATAATAAGGTATTGGAAAAGGAAAGTGACTTGGGAAAAATATCCATATATTCTCTTTCTTCTATATTCCATTTGAAACACTTGGAAGACTTATTTTCCCTTGATAAACCACAATGAACCATGATATTTATTCTGCCTAAGTTTGTTCATGGAAGTCCTTAGAGTATATTCACCACAACAATGTCCCACTACCATGTTATAACTCTATCTGCCATGGGATGGATGTCTACGTGGTAGCATAAGCCAAGGATACCAATCCTGGCTGGACTGGAAGAATGAAGCATCTGGGCTGGGGTTAAACCAGATCTCCTGGCATGAGTGAGGTTTAAACTTAGCTTGATGGTACAAGAAAAACACAGGTCACACTCTTCTAAAAGAGAAAATATTGGCTAAGGCAATATTAAGAGTTGAAAATCTGGCTTCACATCCTGTCTTACATAGATAATACACTTGTGAGATCATTGAAGTATCTTCTACATCCCCCACAGAAATACGAAGAGCTGGGCATATGCTGAAAATTAATGTATAAATTATAAGCTCATGAGGTTATTTTGATTAATTTATTCCCCCAATATCATCATGTGATATTGAACTATAAATTGAGAATCACAAAAATGCATGTGTACCAGTTACTTGTACATGTTTATATTTGTTTTCCACATTTGGAGAATGGGAGGTTCTAATTGAACATCCCTTTTGACTGAGGTCAGTGGCCTAGTCTGTGGTGGGAGTTTCAGAGTGAGCCTCTGCCATGACATACCTCACCTCATCTCCCCGCCCTCAAGCAGTGGTGGAGACATCTCTCATATTGCGGGCTGGTGATCAGTTGGGACATTGCCATGCACTTTGTTGAAGGAGGAATCTCTACAACGGGAGTTGGCTTACTGAGGCTGGCCACGAATGCCTGTCCAACACTAAGGTATTGAATTGCAATTCCCATGTTCACCTTGTAACTTTAATTTTTCAAAACAAAATTCAAATATAACAAAATACACTCTGCAGTAAATTTATCCAGATCAATAATCTTCCTTTGATGATTCAATCCACAGATCTCCCTATGCTTCCAGATCATCAATTCAACAGTTTATTAAAACAGAGATAGAGGTTATACTAGGAAGAATGTGAGCTCAGCACCAGCTCTAACACAAGACTTGGACAGCTTAGGACAAGTTGCTCGGCCTCCCTGTCCTTCCTTTTAGTTAATAAGAGTTATCCTTTAAGAAATGCTGAAAAGCAGGGCCAAGGATGGTGCCTGACATACTGAAGCACAGAAAAGCTGTCAGATGGGTACACGGGTCTCGAAAACTCTGGCTATCACTGTATAGGATCTGAAAAGCAAATGGCATGAGGCACCAAGCTCAGGAATATGGGGTGAGAGAGATTCAGCCGCCCACCCACCATCCTTCATAATCATCCATGGAGATTGCTCAAGTCACTGATGTCCAGAGCCTTGTCTCTGCTCACTGGATCAGAATCTGTGGAGAGACCTTGACATCAGTGCTGATAACAAGTGGTACAGATGATACTGCCACAAACCCACCTTGAGAATCACTGCCATAATGTAGCTGAGCGTCAGATTCCTTATTGCTTGTTCAAATTCCATCCACACGTCAGGACTCAGTTAAAAGTCTTGGATCTCTCTACCTTCACTGGCTTCTCTCCTCTCTTGACCACCACAGCACTCACAGTCCACCTACAGAACTCCTGCCTGAGCATGGAGACTGCTGAGGGACACTCAGACCTGGAGTCAAAATTCACTCTCCTGATCCTGACCTGGAGCCTTGATTTCATTATTGGCATTGTAAAGGAAAAACAGCCTCAAAACTGGCCTGGGACAAAGCTTTTTTTTTTTGTAACCCAATTACCCCTTTGATTTGAGAAGCAATTCACACACTTGATAAGAGGCTTTACATTTTTTCCTAATAAATTTTAATAATCTTAGGACATAGTCTAGAAAACTAGCTATAAAGCTAGCTATCCACTCAGTCATTTGGCTAATGATGTTTACTCGATATTCTTTTTTGGTTCAAGTTAATAAAAATTATCTATCCCCTTTTTATGTAAATGTCCCTGCCAAGAGCAAAGTCTTTGAATTGGCCTGTTTTTGATCTTTTCTCATGTAGAAAATTTGACACTAACCTTGCAATTTCTCTTAATTCAATTTTCTAGGAAAAAAATCCACAGGAATAAGTAATTACTACACCTATCTTTACTTAATAATTCATAAAGCATTTGACAAGTGTAGATTTTCATAAATACTTCTGATCTTGGCATTTGTTTTACAAATACCAGTTGTGTCCTTCAGACTATATTATAGTCTTCTGAAATGCATGGCCTATTGATGCCTTTGAATGTGCCTATCTATTTACAGTATTATGAGGAGTGAAGTAGATACAGTAATCTTTATTTTACTATTATAATTTCTCCAGAAAACTCAAAAGAACCTACATATATTTGTGTCAAAATTTGCTTCATCTAAAATGAGAAGGGAGGGTGTATGGGGAGGAAAGGAGAGAGAACAGGCATCAAATGAATGTGATAATTGTTTTAGTTTTTTAAAAAAATTAGCATTTTATGCTTAAATCTGTAAGCTAAGCCATAGAATAAAGAGTGTTTTGCAAGGATATTATAGTCAAATGATAAGATAAAACCTGCACTAAGATTATCTTTGGTGCAAGTCAGCATGTGATGTGTCGTGTAAGTACCACTGCACAGGATGACATAAAGAGATAAGAACAATTCCATCTGCCCACATCAGTGGTCCTTGTGCCAGGTCCAACAAATAGAAGTCCCACAGAGGAAAATGAGATCAAAACATTGCAAAGGCAGAAATGAGCAGTATATGTTTGCAGGAGCAACAAGTTGGAGAATGGGAAGTTAGGCATGAAAAGTGTGGTATTCTCAGACTAGAATCCAATGTAGATGCTCTTTGACTTTTAATAGGATTGTGTACCTAGAAATCCATCATAAGTTGAAAATATCAAAAACTGAAAATGCACTTAATACACCTAACCTAAACATCATAGCTTAGCCTAACCTGCTTTAAATGTGTTTAGAATATTTATATATTAGCCTACAGTGGGGCAAAAATCATAAAACACAAAGCCTCTTTTATGATAAAGTTATTATAAAGAATTGGTTTCTACTGAATATTGCTTTCACACCATCATAAAGTCACTAATTCGTAAAGTGAATTCTTGTAAGCCAGGGATTGCCTATCTGTATTTTCAAATTAGAAGTGGCTAGAAGCCAGGATATATGGGTAATTTTTTTTCATGTGACTTCAATAAAAGATGTAAGAACTTCTTTGAGCAAAAGAGCAAATATTATATAATTTTATTTATGTGAGGAACTTAAAACAGTCAAATTCATAGAGACCAAAAGTAGAATAGAGTTTACTGGGGGATAATCTCTACTGACAACCTGAGGAGTTGGCTTATGAATATACACTTTAAATTCAAATAGGACAGAAGTGTGTAAAGAAGAGGCCCCAGTGACATCAGCAAGATGGCCAACTAGAAGACCTCAGCACTCATTCTCAACACAAAGACACCAAAAAACAAATAAACTACATGTTAACAAAAATATCTAAGATGAGTGCCAGAGTTCCTAAGAAGAGTAATAGTAACTCAAGTGAACCAGAAACTTACAACAACCACATAAAGAATATAAGAAAACACCAGGACTCCATAATCCCAGACCCCATTTGGGAGCAGCCAGGAACCAGGAAGAATTTCTCCCAGTGGCCAAAAAGTAAGCAACAGATCCCACCAGTTCCCATCATACCTTGTTTGGACACTTACAGTCCAGTGCCACAATAGGTTTATGAGACCCTGAGCCTCAGACCTCAGTTCCACACCTGATCCAAGAACCTGAACCTGGAACCTAGTGCTGCTTCAAGTGCTTGTAGACCATGCCAGACATGACAGCAGTATCCCTCAAAAGGAATAAAGCAAGCTGGCCCAACAGAAAGCTCCAGCTATCATCCCTCTGCATGAACACCTAATTCAACAACTACCCATGAAAGCAGGCACCTTTAGAAGAACCAAAAATCAGGTGAGTGTTTTAAAATTATATCAAGGAAAGTGGCACAAAAGAGGGCAGAAAAGACAGTCTTTTGTTGCATGTACCACTCCTCCCTTATCCCCAGAAGTGCTGTGCCAGCTGGCCAAGTGGACAAAGAATCTGGGTGCCCAGGGGAGGGAGAGTGAAGTGATGGTAGGGCTTTGAATTGAAATTCAGGGCTGCCCTGGTATAGGAGATCTAAATCTGCTGGTACCCACAGAGGAAGCATCTGAACAGTCCAGTCAAAGAGAAATCATCCACCCTGAAGCCCAAGTTCCCTCTAACCCAACCCCCAGCAGAAAAGGTGAGAAAAGCCTGAGTTTGTAAGGCAGTTGGATCACAAGGGCTGCAGTCACTGGGTAATTCAGAGCCAGAGGACTTGGGTGCACATGATCCAGTGAGACACCAGTAGCTTCGGTCAAGCTAGTGACTGTGCCACCCCTGCCCCCACTATAGATATTATAACTCACAGAGAGTCTTCTTCCACTAGAGTAAAGAAAAGAGAAGAACTCAAAGGATGTTGCTTTGCAACTTAAGTACTAGCTCAGGCACTGTAAAATAAAGCACCAAACAGACTCCTGAGGCCCTGAGTCCAGGCCTCAGTTCCTGAACGGCATTTCTAGACCCAATCTGGACCAGAAAGAAACATGCTATCTTGAAGAGAAGGAGCCAATCCTGGCAGGATTTACCACCAGCTAACTAAATAAACCTTGGACCTTCAATAAACATCAGAGGTAGCCAGGCAATAGTTACCCTGGGCTTTGGGTGAGATTGAGCTAGCTTTAGGTGTAACCTGACACTATTGGCAATAGGGAGTACCCACATCACTTCTCCTCCAACCCCAGCAGCATAGCACAGAGAAGGGAAGTGGAAAGAGAGTGAGAGACCAATGTCTTGGTAATCCACGGAATTCTCTTGTATCTTACCAAAGTTCACCAAGTTGGTACATCAGGAGTTTACAGGAGTCACAACATTATAGGGTTTGGGGTATGCACTACGCCCAGTGCTCATATAGCTGCAGTGACCAGTGACTTAGACCCCAACGCTCAATTCCCTTTGAATATCTTGAAAACTCTCTCAAGAAGGATGGGTTCAGACAAGTCTCTGGAGATCAAAATAAATACCTAATTCTTCAATACTCAGACATCAATAAACACCCACAAGCATCAAGAACATCCAGGAAGACATGACCTCACTAAATGAACTGAATAAGGTACTGGTGACCAATTCTGGAGTGATGGAGATAGGTGATCTTTCAGACAAAGAATTCAAAATAGCTATTCTACAGAAGCTTGATAAATGTTCAAGGCAATACAAAGAAGGAATTCAGAACCCTATCACAGAAATTTAACAAAGATTGAAATAATTAAAAAAAATCAAGCAGCAATTCTAGGGATTTAGAATTCAATTGACAAACTGAGAAATGCATCAGAGTTTCTCACCAGTAGAACTGATCAAGCAGAAGAAAGAATTAGTGAGCTTGGAGATAGGCTATTTGAAACACTCAATCAGAAGAGAAAATAAGAATAAATAAGGATTAAGTACTCCTAGAAGATATAGAAACTAGCCTCAAAAGAGAAAATCTAAGAATCATTGACTTTAAGAAGAAGGTAAAGAGAGATTGAAGGAGAAAATTTATTCAAGGAAATACTAACAGAGAATTTTCCAAACCTAGAGAAATATTTCAATATTTAGGTGTGAACAGAATATAAAGAACACAAAGTAGATTTAACCCAAACAAGGAGACCTCAAGGCATTCAATAATCAAGTTCTGAAGGTTCCTAGATAAAGAAAATACCACAAGGGAAGCAAGAACAACAAAAAAATAAAAATACCATATAAAGGAGCTTCAACATGTCTGGCAGCAAACTTCTCAGTGGAAACCTTACAGGACAGGAGAGCGTGATATTCAAAGTGCTGGAAAAAAATTTAACCCAGGAACATAGTGTGTCCTTTAAAAATATCCATCAAGCATGAAGGAGAAATAAAGACTTTCCCAAACAAACAGAGGCTGAGGGATTTCATCAACATCAGAGCTAGCTCTCCTACAAGAAATGATAAGAGGAATTCATCAGCCTGAAAGAAAAGGACATTAATGAACAAATACGAAATCTCCTGAAGGTAGACTGCTCACTGGTAACAGTAAGTACACAAATACAGAATATTCTATTTCCATAACTGTGACATATAAGCCACTTATATCTTGAGTAGGAAGAAAAAAACACAAACCAATCAAAAGTGACAACTTTTTGAGAGATAGTTCTAAACATCATTAGTCATCAGAGAAATGCAAATCAAAACTGCAATGATAGATCATCTCACCCCAATTAAAATGATTTTTATCAAAAAGACAATAAGGAATGCTGGCAAAGATTGGAGAAAGGAAAAACATCATACACTCTGAATGGGAATGTACATTAGTGCAACCACATGGAAAATAGTATGGAGATTCCTCAAGATATTAAAAATAGAACAACCATGTTACCCAGCAATCCCACTGCTGGACATGTATCCAAAGGATACGAATTCAGTGTATCAAAAAAGATATCTACACTTCCATTTTTATTGCAGCACTAATCACAATAGCTAATATATGAAATTAATTTAAGTCTCCATCAACGAATAAGTAGACAAAGAAATTGTGGTACTTACACACAATGAAATATATAGACATAAAAAGAATAAAATCCTGCTATGCAAAACAACATGGATGGAAGTGGAGAACATTGTTAAGTGAAATAAGTCAATCACAGAAAAACAAATCTGTCTCACTCGTATGTACATGTTCTCATTCATAGATGTGAGGTAAATATTAAAAACAAATGATCTCATGGAGACAGAGAGTAGCATGATGGCTACCAGAGGCTGGGAAGGGTAGCAAGAAGGGGTGATAAAGTGGAGATGGTTAATGGGTACAAAAATATAGTTAGATAATTAGATAGAATGAACAATATTTGAAATGACTGTAATCAAAAATAAGTTAGCATATACTTTAAAATAACTAAAAGATGGAATTGGAATGTTCCTAACACAAAGAAATGATAAACGCTCGAGGCAATGGATAGCCCAATTACCCTGATTTCATCAATTCACATTGTCTGCCTGTGAGTGATTTGATGCCTGTGAATTATATGCCCACAATAATTTAAAATAAAAAAAATGTTTATAAAGAGAGATCCCTATTGTGGAGAAATAAGAATAGGAGGACTCCAAAAATCCTGGTCACTGGGAACAGCAACCTCTGCTGCTATTGTTTCTGCCACAAAATTCTATAGCCTATTCCCCTAAAACGATCCAGGTACTACTGATGATGAACACAACTGAAGAAGCTACATAGTGGCTACAAAACTGCAAAGTTACTACACACTGCTGAACTGCCACACTAAAATCCAATGGCAGGTAAAATTATTTCTCTATGAAGGCCACTCTAGAAAAGTTGGAAGAGTTGGTTGTTTCACTCGATGCCTAAGAATGGGAACATAAGAAGCATAAAATAAGAGAGAAAATATGACATCATCCTCTCTAGTGAAAGACCCACTTCAATAAAAAGGAAATCAACAAATTGTCAGAAAAACAATTTGAAATAATGATCTTAAGGAACCAAATGAGATACAGGAACATATAGACAGATCAGACAAAATCAGAAAAATGATTCATGCTATGAATAAGAAATTCAACAAAGAGGTATTATACAAAAGAACCAAATAGAAATCCTATAGCTGATAAATTTAATTAATGAAATAAAAAATATAAGAGCAACCTCTAAGAGCAGATTTGATTAAGCAGAAGAAAGGGTGTCTGAACTTCAAGACAGGTGGTTGGAAATTACCCAGTCAGAGAAAAAAGAAGAATGAAAGAGCATGAAGAAGGCCTACATGACTTAGGGTTCATTATTAAGCAAACAGATATTAGCACTTTGGGAATTCCAGAAGATGATGAGATGGGGAATCATAGAAAACCTATTTGATGAAATAATATCTAAAAATTTCTCAGTTCTTGGGAGAAACATGGACATCTGGATTTACAAAGCTCAAAAATTTTCAAATAGAATATATTTGAAAAGATTCTCTGTGAGGCACATTATAGTCAAATTGTCAAAAGTCAAAGACACAGAAAATTCTAAAAATATCACTAGAGAACTGCAATGTCACTGTCATGTAATCCCCACAGACGAATAGCCAATTTTTTCCCTTATAGTCCTGAAGGGAATGTGATAATACATTCTAAGTGTTTATAGAAAAAAAATTTTTTCAAAGAAAGAAACATTTCAGTGAAGAATATTATGCCCACCAAGTCTACCTTTCAGAAGGGAGGGAGAAAGTCTTTCCCAAACAAACAAGAACAACTTATTACCACTAGACAAACCTTACAAAACATACTCAAAGGAAGCCTACATCTAGAAGCAGAAAGACAATAATCACCCACATGAAAACATGCAAAGCTATAAAAGTCACTAATAGAGCAGATACGCAAAGGAGAAAGAGAAAATCATCAAATCCTATCACTATAGAAGCCACCAAACCTCAATGACAATCAATAAAAAAGGAATAAAGGAACAAAGAACATACAAAAAATCATAAAACAATTAATGAAATAATAGGGGTAAGTCCTCACCTATCAATAATAAGCTTGAATATAAATAGATCATATTTCCCACTCAAAGGATGTAGACTGGAAGAATAAATAAAAACTCATGACCCAACTATATTTTGCCTACAAGAAATTTGCTTTACCTATAAAAACATATACACAGTGTGAAGAATTGAAAAAAGATATGCTAAATAAACAGAAACTAAGAGCAAGCAGGAATAAATATACTTATATGAGGTAAAACAGATTTTAAGTAAAAACTCTAAAACGAGATAAAAAAAGGTCATTCTATAATGCTAAAGGGGTGAGTGACAGAATGTATACATTGTGAACATGCATGCATACAAGACCAGAGCGCCAAGGTACAGAAAGCAAATATTATTAAATCAAAAGAGAAAGATTCCAATGCAGTAACAGTTGGGGATTTTGAACATCTCATTTTCAGCATTGGACAGATATCTAGACAAATCAACAAAAACAAATTGGATTTAAACTGCACTTTAGACCAAATGGACCTAACAGACATTTATATAACGTTTCATCCAGCAGCTGCAGAAGACACATCTTTTTCATCAATATATGGAACGTTCTCTAGGGTCTCCAGAATAGATTATATGTTAGGCCACAAAACAAGTCTCAACAAATTTAAAACAATTGAAATAATATCAGGTATCTTTTCTGGCCACAATGAAATAAAACTAGAAATCAATAACAGAAGGCACTTTCAAAATTGTAAAAATACATGAAAACAAAACAACATGCTCCTGAACAACCAATGGATCATGAAGAAATTAAAAAAGAAATCAAACATTTTTGTAACAAATGAAAATAAAAACACAACATACCAAAATGTATGGAATACAGTAAAAACAGTAAGAGAGTTTACAGCAATAAATGCCTACATCAAAATTTAGAAAGATTTCAAATAAACAACCTGACAATGTATCTCTAAGAAATAAAAAAGCAAGAACAAATCTTACCCAAAATGAGTAGAAAGAAAGAAATTACAAAATTCAGAGAAGAAATAAAATTAAGAACAAAAAACAATACAAAACATAAATGAAAAACATTGTTTATTTTTTTTGAAGAAAAGATTAACAAAATTAACAAGCTATTAGCTATAGAAACCAAGAAAAAAAGAGAAAAGACTAAAAGAAAATCAGAAACAAAAAGGAAACGTTAGATTTGATACCACAGAAATACAACGTATCGTTAGAGACTACAGTGAACAACTATACAATAAAACATTGGAAAAACTAGCAGAAATAAGTAAACTTCTGGGCACATACAACCTGCCAAGATTGAGTCAAAAAGACAGAAAACCTGAACAGACCAATTATGAATAACATGATTAAACCCATAATAAAAAGTGTCCCATCAAAGAAAAGCCCAGAACTTGATGGCTTCACATCTGTATTCTACAAAACACTTAAAAAATAACTGGTGCTAATCCTTCTTTACTCTTCCAGAAATTTAAAGAGGAGGGAAGTTTTCCAAACCCATTTTATGCAGCCAGGTTTACCCTGATACCAAAACCAGACAAGGATACAACCAAAAAAGGACTCTACAGGCCAATGCTCCCATTGACCAAAGACGTAACAATCATCAACAAAATACTGACACACCCAACCCTGTAGCACATTAAAAAGATCACTCAGTATAATCAACTGGGATTTATATGTATACCATGGAATACTACGTAGCCATTAAGAAGGATGGAGACTTTACGTCCTTCATGTTCACATGGATGGAGCTGGAGAATGTTCTTCTGAGCAAAGTATCGCAGGAATGGAGGAAAAAGTATCCAATGTACACACCTTTATTATGAAACTAAT
>CAUYQV010040845.1:0-15431 GCA_963574575.1 Galagoides demidoff
CTCCAACTCCTGGGCTCAAGCGAGTCTCCTGCCTCCGCCTCCCAAGTAGCTGGGACTACAGGCGCCCGCCACAACGCCTGGCCATTTTTTGGTTGCAGCCATCATTGTTGTTTGGCGGGCCCGGGCTGGGGATTCGAACCCGCCACCTTGGGTGTACATGGCTGGTGCCTTAGCCGATTGAGCCACAGGCGCCGAGCCGATTTTACATTTCTAATACATTCCCTGTTGCTGTTACTGCTGGCTAGACCACACTGACCAGTGAACATAGGCAAATTGTAAAGGACTGGGCATTAGCAAAATAAAAAAATAAAAATAAATCCACAGAAAATGATTTTGGTTGATTAAATGCAATCCTTTTGGATGATTTCCCATTGCGTGCCAGAGCTTTTCACACCAGAGACAGATAAACATGATACAGCCTTTGTCAACAAGAAGAAGGCACTCAGGACCTGGTGGGACGGATGTGCACACACATGGACACCCAGGGCAGTGATCAGATGTATGAAAGGAGGAGAGGGAATCACTGCAGGGCCCAGAAGGAATGACTAATGCTAATTAGGGAGATCCGGGAAGACCCCTCAGGAAAGCTGACATTTGTGGGGTGAGTAGGATTTTAACACGTGGAAGATGAGAAAAGGTAAGAAAAAGATCCGGCCTATACCTTCATTCAAAGACTGATCAATATATAAATAGATCAATGTTTTCAAAATCAATAGAAAGAAATGAATTGTGAAGGGGTATGAAGATGCCAAGGCCTATAAACCTTACGTGTCATGGAAAGGAAGGGTTCGTGGGAAGCAGGGCTAGAAAATTCCTCCACCATCAGGTTATTCTGGGTCTTGCCAGGTTAAGAGAGGAACTTAGGAAAGGAGGCCCTGGCGGGATCAATACTCAACCACTTTCTGGAGTGGGCTCATGTTGTCAACACAGGAAGGGTGGGATGACAATGCCTGAGGGTAAACATGAACTCTGCCTGCAGGGGAAGAACAGGAAAGCAGTGGGAGAGGAAAGGTTTTCAGAAGCAGAAAAGGAGGCCTCTGAAAAGGACGCAATGAAGGAGATCATGGGTTTTCGTTACGTTGTGCAGACAGTATCAAAGTTGTTGAGAGAAATGGATGGTTTGAGAAGGCAGATATTTCAAAAGCTCTTTAAGAGGCTGCCTAAAAATAAAAAAAGGAAATTAAAAAAGCTAGCACAAAAACTGAAGACCCTCAGGCTACCTGCAACCCCCCAACCCCATACCTCCACCTCACCCCACCCTCATCATAGCTAAAGTGAGGCCCAGGGCTGCAGCCCCAACCAGTCCCTGGACTCAAAACCATTCCTGCCTCAACAGAAGGAAGCCAGCAGGGTTTAGGCATTGCCAAGGGGACAGAGCCTCACCCCATCCTGGCTGCCAGTCCTGCTCTGGACTGTGCCCCCTTCTGTGTTGGCCTCTGTCTTGCCCTGAGATGAAACCTCCACCTTATGTTGTAGATCGCTGGGTTTGAGCCTCTGCATCCCAACCTGCCAACCTCCCAGTCTTTCCGAGCTGGGAGTCCACGACACCTCCTTCCCTCTGGGGGTCCTCAGCCCAACCCACTGGACTGTCCCATCGCCTACACTTATTCCTGTAGATGGATAATGACAGGGGCCAAGGACTTTTTCTAAAGACAAAAAGAATCGGACTGGATTGGGAGCTAGAGCTGTAGAAATGCGGCCTGCCTGGTTTTTCCCTCCTTCCCACATCTTGTACATGCATTCATTCCTTAACCATTTGCAAATGTTTGCCAGAGTCAAACTTTCAAGTGATGACGTGGAGCTGGTGCAGTTGTGACCCTGAAGGAAAGCTTCAGAACAACATGGACATCGAGTTTTCCAGGCTCCCGCCCCCAGGGGTTCCCTTCCAGGCTTTGGGGAGCATCCCTCTGCAGGGTGCTATCTCTCACTGTAGACAGAATGCTCCATGGTCCCTGGTCACCAGCAGCGCCAGTGCCATGGTGCTCCTGCCGTGATACCTGCTGCATCTAGCTCAGAGCAGGGGAGAGCATAGGTGCTTTCTCTCCACCCCCACTCTGCTGATGAATTGTGAATAACCTCATATTTATTCAGCCCAGATGGGTCGGATGCCATAGGACCCTGCTCCCAGACTGACTCTCTCCCCCTGAGTCTAGGACAGTGTCAGTTCTCAGGGCTGGCTTACAGGCGTCACACTGTCTTCTTCCAGATCCCAAGATGGGTATGAGGTCCCTGTACTACTCACTGCAACAGTCCTCTCTAGCAGACCAGACCACAACCCCCAGCAGTCTGGAAGTATGTGTATTTAAAAATGCATGCACCTGTCTCCCAGCTCAGCTGTTCAGAGGGCCCAGAAGCAAAGAAACCCCCATAGCAACTGGCACAGCTCACACCTAAATCTTTTTTTTTAATGATCCAAGGCTCCTTAAAAAAAATGACTACTTCCAGAACTTTGGCAGAGAAAATTGGAGACAAGAGAAACCTAAGACGTCTTGCCTCTGCCCAGGCTGTCCCCTCTTCTCAGATGCCTCCCACCAATTCTGCTCATTCCTTTCTCTGACACCCCGTCAGATGAACAGTGTCCTCCTGTACACGTGCTCAGGCCCCTGCTGCTGGACAGAGCAGTGGGGAAACACAGAGGGCATAAGCAGCCCCCCCGCTGACTTGGCTGCAAACCCTGGCTCTTTTCGGCACGAGTTGCTTAACCTCCCTGAGGCTCAGTTTCTCCCTCTGTAAAATGGGGATACTGAAAACTGCAACATGGGATGCTGAAGCCCCAGTTGGGCGAGTCACACAGACCTGCCGGGCGACCTGCCAGCACTCACTGGCAAGCACTAAATGGCAGCATTTGGCTCACGGTGTGTTTGCCTGCCTCTACGACAGATGCTGAGCCCTCCTCATCTATCACTTCCCATCCCTCAACACCCAGCACTGGGCCTGGCACCCCAGGAGCAATCAGCCCCTGTTTCCTGGATTGTTTAATTGAGTTGCTAGCTGCCATCTACTCGCTGGCCCTTATTGAACAGAATGTACTGACACTTGGCACGCATCCAGACTTATTGATTGAGCCCACTGACTGACACCTCCCTAAGACTGTCCCTCATCACATCCGCCAGGACGCCAACCTCCTGGGTCCAAGTAGCAGGAAGATGGCTCTCTGGTCTCCTCACCCTGCATCCTGCACACGCTCCTGGGGATGCCCCACTTCTCTGCATCTTCTTCTTAACCTCACTCTGCCTCTGTGCCTTGTAAGCATCGCCATGACCGGGTTTCTCTGCATGTCTGAAGCCCTATTCTGTCACCATGTCTCCGTCACCTTGGCTGACTCCCTCCCAGTGGCTTTTTCTCCCTGCCACCACCTTTCCTTCCCACAGAAACGCCTCCCTTCCCCTTGCAAACTGCCCTCATGGTCCACACACAAAGGCATGGGACCTTGATGGCTCCAAACTTCACCTGCTGTTAGCTCTATTGATCTCCTGGTGACCGGCCATGTTTTCTTGCCAGGTCTTCAGGGGCTGGATGCACACGATTCTCAGTTTTCTTTATCTCCTCATCTGAGATGCCCGCTCTTCCCTTCCTGTCCATTTCCCTAATCTCAGACCCTCCAGTGATGGCAACAGAGAGAGATCAAGGGAGGAAGCCCAAGACTGGGGCAAGAGGAAATCTCCAAAGGCCCAGGAGAGGATCATCCGAAGCAGCCTGCGAACCCCCCTGAGATGTGTAGAGTTTATAGGGACGGAGGGCTGTGCACCTGCAGAAAGGTGACACACTACACAGAAGCAACCCACATGCAGCCTCCAAAGCTGTTAGGAAAGTTCACACATCCTGTGCTGGGGGCACACGTACACTAGGAGGGCCACTTATGCAGGAGCTTTGCAGGTCCAGCCCATGCAGGGCACAAACAGCTGCTGTGTGTGTTGGAGGACGTGGTGTTGGAGGCTGCAGATGTGACTGCTGGGGGATGAGCACGTGGATAATGTTCAGTGCTTTGCTCTGGTCAAACCGCCTCTGCCGTCCCTCCCTGCTCCCGTGACTTGCAGGGCCTCCCTGTGGGAGGAGTAGCTCCCCGAGCCACTGCATCAGGCTTGGCCACGGGACGGAGTGTGCACAGAGTGATGTGTGCCGCATCCGAGGACAAGCTTTTAGAGCTGTCACAGTGCTCTCCCTCTGCCCCAAGAACCACAGGACCTCGACTGGGGCTGCTCCATTAGCCCTGGTGAGAGAATTAAAAGACAGGCAGAGAGGACCTGCCATCTGACCTGCAGGTGATAGGTAAAGTGAGGGGACACAGACACCTGTTTTTTCAAAGCCACTGGCATCTGTGGGATCTGGGGCTTGTTTGTTGCTGCAGCACAACCTAGTGAAAGCTGGCTAGAACATCTCATGTAGGGCCAAGGCCCTAAATACACATGCCGGCTGCTATTGCATGCCTAAGCCCAGGCAGAACTTCAGCAGAGAAAATAGGAGACAAGACAACAGGCAGTTAGTTGGGCAACTGTCTATTCCACTCTTGCCTGGGCAGCTAATGGGCATAGCAAATATAATAACAGCCACCATGGGGTGGCACCCATGGCTCAGTGGGTAGGGCGCTGGCCACATACACCCAGGCTGGTTGGTTTGAACCCAGCCCAGGCCAGCTAAACAACAATGACAACTGCAACAACAACAAAAATAGCCAGGCATTGTGGTGGGCACCTGTAGTCCCAGCTACTTGGGAGGCTGAGGCAAGAGAATCACTTAAGCCCAGGAGTTGGAGGTTGCTGTGAGTTGTGACGCCACTGCACTCTACTGAGGGTGACATAGCGAGATTCTGTCTCAAAAAAAAAAAAAATCCACCATGGAACTCTTGATTTTACCACTGAGCATCTTCACAAGTCTACGCTTCCTCAAATCTTCTCCAAATGACCTGTCAGATGTACCTCCAGAACCCCTGCTCTAAGCCCCATTGATGCTTGTCTAGCCTGTGGCAACAGCATCCTCACAGGTCTCCTGCCTCCACAGACAGCTGCCAGAGGTAGGAGTCTTATTGCAGTGCAAGTCAGATCACATCATCAGCTTGCTTAAAGGCTTCCCATAGCAACGAAAATAAAAAAAATTCTCACCGAGGCCAAACCTCTTTGATCTGGTACTCAATACAGGTTTAGCAACAGTGATGATTGTGTTGGTTAATTTTATGTGTCAATTTGATTGGGCCACATGCTCAGATATTTGGTCAAACATTATTGTGGATGTGAGTACATTGAATAAGTAGACTAAATAAAGCAGGTTACCCCCGCTCCCCAGTGTGGGTGGGCCTCATCCAACCTGTTGGAAGCCTGAATAGAACAAAAAAGACTAAGGAAGGCAGGATACATGCTCTTTTTGCCCCACTGTGTTCCAGCTGGTATGTGGTCTCTGCTGCCTCAAATTCAGATGCAGACTCAGACTGAGACTGAAACTCCACCCCCCACTGTTCTGGGTGTCCAGCTGGTCAACTGTGAATCTTGGAACTTCTTAGCCTCCATAACCACATGAACCAATTTCTTATCATAGTATAAGAAATGTATATCTTGTTGGCTCTGTTTCTCTGGAGAACCCAAACTAATATGATGAAGAAGATGAGGAAGGAGAAGGTGGAGGAGGATGAGGGATCAGCATGAGTGCTCCCACCTTGTTCGGGAGGCTCTGCAGACTCGGAGCTCAGATCTGACCATAAATACCTGCATAAGGACCAGTCCGGGACTTGAGCTCCCCAGTTCACCCCCTGCTCCTCAGAGCTGGCCAAGAGAAGGGCCCCATATCTGCAAGCCATGGTTGTCTTGTTCCCTGCCCCTCTCTCCTCTCCCTGTCCATGTCCTCACCATCCTGCAAGGTCACCCCAGAGCCCCTCCCCTTATTTGCTGTATTTCCTAGAGCATAGCTGAGCTCTAGGTGGCAGATGATAAAGATGATCACTTGATAAAGAAGTATGGGTTTTAAGGGTCAAGACATTTCTGAGCCATTGGGTCACCAAAGCAATGTCCAGAGGCCCTGAGAATCAAAACCAGGGATTCAGGCTCCAAGCCCATCCTTAGATGGGGGCACCGGGGTCATGTTTAGTGGAGGGGAGATGTTAGGGTTTGAATGTGTCCCCTCCCAAATCAGATGCTGAAACATAATTGTCACTGTAACTATATTAAGAGGTGGGACCTTAAAAAGGTGATTAAGCCATGAGGGTGAGTGCTCATGAATGGGATTAGGCGCCTTCCTACAAGAGTCTGAGAGAAGGCCTTGTTCCTCTTGACCTTCTGCCTCCTGAATGTGGGGACAAGCATTTCTCCCCTCCAGAGGATGCGGCATTCAAGGGCCATCTTGAAAGCAGAGGGCAGCCCTCATCAACCTGCCCGTGCCTTCATCTGAACTGAACTGTGAAAAAATAAATCTCTGCTGGGCGGTGCCTGTGGCTCAAAGGAGTAGGGGGCCGGCCCCATATGCTGGTTCAAACCCAGCCCTGGCCAAAAGCTACAAGAATAAATAAATAAATTTCTGTTTTCTATAACTCACTCCTTCTGTGGTGTTTTGTTATAACAGCACAGCTAGTCATTTGATTGCATTCGAGCAGCAACCCCCCCTGTACCAAACCATGTACCAGGCATGGTGGGGGGACACCCAGGAAACCAAAGAAACTGAAGACTTCATTCACTGAGGCACATTGTGATGATCCAGACGCAGAGCTCGGCCTGGGGCTGCCCTTGGAGAGCTCTGAATGGGACAAGGGCCACAGAGGCTTTAATCCAGACCCCCTCCCTCTAACTCATCCATTCCTCAGGCCTCAGGCTATCAATCTGGGGGGACTCAGCGTTTTAGAACATCTCAAATTAAAAACACACTCCCTTTACTCCCCATTCTACTGGGATCTCTGACTCCAGACCTTGAGAAACAACACCCACCCAGACCTCATCTGCCCTCTTTCTCTCACGTAGTCCTGGAAATTTCTATTTACTGGGCAAGTGTTCACACCAGCTCTGCCCCATGGAGGAGTCTGATGTTTACTCATTATCACGGAGAGTGTTCACTCCTGAGGCCTCCCCTACAGAGAAAGGGCATGAATGAGGGAACTCGAGCCACCAGTCAGCACGAGAACTGACTTCTTGCTGTCATTGATCTGTCTTTGTAGCACTAAGGTTCTACGATAGCCTCTCAAGGGCAGCTGGAAGTGGGAATTGGAACAAAGACACTAAGTCATACCCCGGGGGCTCTGAGTCTCTAGGAATTCCTGTTGTTTCATTCAGAGCAGGTCCCCCCTTATCAGTTTCATGTATTGGGGTTCCATGTGGAAGGTTACTTATATGTGGGTTCTCCAGCTAAACAAAGATTTGCAAACCACCGTTCTTCTGCTTGCTGCCGTATACAAGTCCTGCGCCGTCACTTAAAATACACTATGTGACATTATAGATGTCTGTTGTCAACCTGGTGTCACCACCACATACATCATGCCACATACCCTTGTATCTAAGTGGACGTGTCTTTTGATTTTATATTCAGTTTATTTACAGGGTGTTTTTTCAAATCACAAAAGCAGCACATGCTTATTATAACAACTGAAATGCACAATAGGAAGATTATAAATTACAGCTTTCCCAGACCCCACCCCACCGCCTCTCCTCTGATGTAACCAATGTTAATAACCCATTATGTAACCTTCAAGAGGACACCTATTATGTACAATTTTAGCTGTCCCTAAAATCATTAATGTAAAAATCCTCCCACAATGGTAGTTGGTACGAGCAAAGCAAGGTATGAAAATATATTCCTTGTTTTCATTCATAACTTAACTAACCCCTAGAGGCCGCCTGGGTCTCCAGAGAGGAAGTGCAACCAGAGCTGACCAGTGACCTTGTCATCTCAGCAGACCAGCAGATGGCAGACCCTGCCTCTGAGAGGAGCACCCCTGGTGAGAGTTAACTTGGGGCTGTAGTTCTGGGATGGAGCAAGCGATGCATGTCTGAAGAGGCTGTGAGCAGAGGGCATGCACCTGGATCCCCAGCTGATTTTCAGAGATGGTGGGGGCTTGTGATTAAGACCTTGCAACAGGCAGACCTGGGTGTAAGTCCCACCTGGCCATTCTTTGTGTGTGCTTGGGTGATTCACCTCTCTAAACTTCAGCTCACTCATTTGAAAAAACAGAAGGAAGAATAATACCCTCTGTATTAGGCAGGGCCCAGTCAGAAACACAGAAGCCACTCTGTGCAATAGGAAGGGCCTTAATGAAGGGAATCAAAAAAAGATCCCACCGCAGGCTGTGGAGACAACAGCTGGGGAAGCCACCAGTGAACCCCCCAGCAACATCAGTGCAACAGGGACTTCCCAAGGTCTTATCCAGAACCCCTGGGAAGCTCCCCTGACCTTCTCAGGCTGCAGCAAGGAAGCAGGGGAACCACAAGAGGCTCGAGCAGAAGGACCTTCAAACCTCATCTCTGCCTATTTATTTACCTGCAACTGCTTCTCGAGAATAATGGCCCCTCTGCCTTTTCCACTCTCCAAATCTCCGCAAACACTTCTCTTGGCAGACTCAAACGGGGAACCATAGGGGTAAAGGCATTCTGGGAAATATAAGTGTCAGCTTCTCTTCCACAATGCAAAGGACACCTGGTGACAGGTGGCAATGAGGACAAGGGGACAATAACTGACCACCCAGCGTGACCTACCACATGGGCTTTTTATGAGATGACATCAAACAGTGCAGATAAATTCTGAGCAAAGTGCTTGGCGCACAGTGACTCCTCGATAAGTGGCAGGTGTTATCATTCTTTGTATAATTTTGATCCTGGAAATGGTTCCACCCAGCCCAGACACCCACTCCATTTTGTGTTACAGTAAACTCCAGGCATCGGAGTTCCTGTCGAACGATACTTTCTTTATCACCTGACATCACTCAGCAGGTCCTAGCATCTCTTTTCCACATCCAATTATAATGGCAACATTTGTAAATTGCTGATCCTCTAATTCCCCATAAACACGAAGTCTGGCTGAACATATTCAAATCAATTACACCGAAAGACGTGAACTAGATTCTGTGCTTCTGTGTCTCCTGGTTTTATAGTCCGTGGTGATTGTACCCAAAATCACTGCCAAAAAAAGAGAACATCCTGCTCCAGGTATGTCTCCGCCATCATAGATCAATAACCCTCTTTACAAACGAGCAGCAGTTCCAGCCTCCCTGTTGCTATCACCAGACATTTTAGGATAATGAAATGTTTCCAATCAGAATTAATTTTAAAAGCCCCAACTGCACACAAACTTACTTCCATGAAACTTAAATTCAAACCATTCCACAGGTAACAAAATTATACTGGGAAAGAACTCCAGTTGATTGGACTTCAAAATTCAATTGCGGAAAATAAAATAGGTTATAAACCGCAAAGGCCTTTTGCCAAGCCATCCCCTGCTCTGAAGCACAATCCAAACATCACATGGTCACACGTCAATGCCTCCTGCAAAGAAATCCATTTTAAAAACAAACCTAGGGTAATAGCACCCAGATCCCTAATACCTTATCCTGATTAATGATGAGCCCGCGCACTGTTACATCCACAGCCCCCAAGAGGAAAGCTAACATTCTCGGGAGCAGCGTTACTCTTAAAAATTGCAATAATCTCCAGGGAAAATGACCCAATTTAAACGTTAGCTGGAATTTGTTTAACTCTTTTAAACTTGCTCTATGCTGTTCCCTGTGTCCTTCAGAGACAGGCCACTTATTATCCTGCATAGCTGCCCCCTTCAGTTAGAAGCCTTCAATGATGGTAAAAGCAATTTAACCCCTCGTTTACCACGATACTATTAACTATACCCCCAAACAATATCTTAGGAAGCCAATGCTTCCAATTACATGGTTTTTTTTTTTTTTTAAGTTTTCAACTCATTTGCAGAAATATCCGTTTAGTCTGTCAACCCATGTCTAGGTGCTGGGATAAAAAAGTCTGATGAGGTCTCTGGATCAGTCAGAAAAATGTAAGTGAAATACATAAATAAATACACAAGATTACTTAAGGATGTGTAAGTGCTGATCTGAAGGTTTCTTCACTCCACTTGTCTGGGTTTTGAAAAGCCAGAGAAAGAAAGTTCTCAGCAAGGTTATAGCAAGTGCAAAGGGCCTGTGGTAGAAAAGAGCTTGCCAGGATCAGAAGACAGAAATACATTTGCCGGTCACAAATATACATACATACAACAATGCACATCAAAGACTTTCTAAAGTTATTGAATACTGAATAGATACAAAAAAATTATAAAGTATGTGTACCGTACAAAGGAAGGTAACAAAAGGAACACTCATGTATGCCACCATCCCACGTAAGAAAAAGTAAAATACGATCCTTAGATTTGAAGCCCCCTCCATGTTCTTGATCTCATCCCCTTTCCACCTACCCAGAGGAACCCTGATCTGAATTCTGTCTGCATTTCTCTTGTGCTTTTTGTCTTTATGATTTTAGATCCTGCAAACCATACCATCTACTATGTTTGTGATCTTTTAAGACTAGAATCATGCGGTTCTGTACACTCCTATGCCTCACCTTTCTCTGTAGCCAAGTTGGAGCTATGAGAAGTTTAATTTTTTTGAATTGGGAGGGAAGGAGTTAAATTTTTTTAATGAAGAATTCTTATCGAGAGAATTATAAATTCACATGCAGTTGTATGAAATAATGCTGAGAGATTCTGTGTACCCCTTTTTCAGTATTCCTCAATGGTAACATCTTTAAAATAATAATACAATATCACAACCAGGATGTGGACGTGATAACAACTCACCAACCTTATTCAGATTGCCCCAGTTTTGGTGCATTGTGTGTGTGTGTGTATGTGTGTGTGTGTGTGTGTGTGTGTTAGTTTTATAGTCTCATCATATGTGTAGTTTTGTGTATCCACCACTACGCTCAAAATACTGGCCAGTTCCATCACTATGATGGTTTCTCAAGCTCTTTTTTTTTTTTTTGAGACAGTCTCACTTTGTCACCCTTGGTACGGTGCCATGATGCACAGCAACCTCAAACTCGTGGACTCAAGCAATCCTCTTGCCTCAGTTTTTTATTTTTAGTAGAGACAGGTCTCACTCATGCTCAAACTGGTCTCGAACTCGTGAGCTCAAACAATCCACCTGCCTTGGCTTCCCAGAGTGCTAGGATTACAGGCACCAGCCACCGCACTGGGCTCAAGTTCTTTATAATCATCCTCCCTCTCCTCCCTACCCCATGGTTAACCCCAAACAACCACTAATCTGTTTTCCCTTTCTATTTTGTCATTAAAAAAATAAATCTTATATAAATGTAATCACAGAGTATATAGCTTTTCAGGATTGACTTTTTTCATCCATAATAACTTCTTGAAGATCCATCCAAGTTGTCTATATCAACAATTTGTTCCTTTTTATTGCTAAGTAGAGTTCCATCAGATGTATCAATACAGACCACAGTTGGTTAACCATTCCCCTGTCAATGAGCATGTAGGCTGTTTCCAGTTCTTGACTATTATAAATAAAGTTTCTTTGAATGTTTGGCTGTTACAAATAAAGATTCCCAGGTTTTTGTACAGACATAAATTTTTGTTTCTCTGGGATAAATGCCTGAGGTACAATTGCTGAGTCTTACGTGTTTTAGTTTCATGAGAAAACACCAAACTATTTTCTAGACCAGCTCTACTATTTTACATCCTATAGATAATTTAGGAATGATCCCATTTCTCAGCATCCTTGCCCACATTTGGTGTTTTCATTGTTTTTTATTTTAGCAATTCTGACAAATGGTTAGGAATTGCAGTTTTGCTTTGTTTTGTTTTGTTTTGCAGTTTGGGGCCGGGTCTGGGTTTGAATCCACCACCTCTGCCATATAGGGCTGGTGCCCTACTCCTTTGAGCCACAGGCACCGCCCTGCAATTGCAGTTTTAATTTGCATTGTTCTGATGCTGAACATCTTTTGGTGGGCTGATTTGTCTTTTGAATAACCTCTCAGTGAAATATCTGTTCACCTCTTTCTCCATGCTCTAAGCAGAACATTTGTTTTCTTTTTCCTGCTGAGTTTTGTGAGTTCTTTATATACTCTAGATACTAGTCCTTTGTCAGATATGTAATTTGAAAATATCCTCTCTTGCTCTGTAACTGTTCCTACAGCTCGCTCTCTTATGCAGCATTATTGTCCTTGGTTTCATCTTTGCAAATTGTTTGTTTTTGTTGCTGTAGAGTATTTCACAATATCGGTTGTATCAAAATGTGTTTATCCATCCTACTGTTGATGGACATTGTTTAGTGTTTTGCTTTTACAAGCAATATTGCTTTGAGTTACTACAGATATTCTTTTTGTTTGTTAAGGGTTTATTTTTCAAAACAAGATATCACTCTGTCATCAGGCTGCAGTAGAGATGGCATCGCCATAGCTCACAGCAACCTTAAACTCCTGGACTCAACCATCCTCCTGCCTCAGCCTTCTGAATAACTGAGACTACAAGTACCCACTACCACATCTAGCTATTTTTTTTTTTTTGAGAGATGGGGTCTCACTACATTTCTCAATCTGGTCTTGAACTTCTGGCCTTAAGCAATCCTCCTGCCTCAGCCTCCCACCGTGCTGGGATTGTAAGCATGAGCCACCACACTCAGCCTACTGTGGGCATTCCTGATGTGACTCCTTGTGCACCAGGAGTGTTAGACCCAGGGCTATAGACCTAGAAGTAAAATTTCTGGGTCACTGGGTATGTGCATTAACTTTACTAGATAATGCTAAATTTATGCCAAACGAATTGTATCCCCTCACACTCCCACCACCAGTGTAAATGTTTCTGCTACTCCACACCTTGGCTGACACTTGATCTTACGAGATTTTTTTCCTTTCAATTTTGGCAACCTGATGCATGTATAGTGGTATCTTGTTTTGTCTGTATTTCTCTGGTTACAAATGATCATACAAGGAAATACAAATTGTTCCCGTGGTTCCCCAGTGGGGCTGAGCATTCAGTGTGGACAGTCAGCTCTCCTTTTTTTGTTCAAGTGCCTATTTAAATTCTTTTCCCCATTTTTCTGTTGAGTTGTTTGTCATTTTCTCATTGGCTTATAGGAGCTATTTTTACATATTCTGAATGCTAATCTTTTCCCACTCATGTGTTGCAAATCTCTTCTTACAGATTGTGGTTTGTCTTTTCCCTTCTGTTTAGGGTGTCTTTTAATAAACAAAAAATTGAATGTAGTCAAATTTCTCAAGCTTTTCTGTGTGGTGCCAATTTGGGGGGGGGGGGGTTAAGAAATCCTTACCTATCCTGAGGCCATCAATACCTCTTCCTCTACTGCCCCTGTGGTTGCAGTACTTAAGAACATGAACTATCCAACCAAACTGCCTAGGTTCCAGGCCTGGCAATGAGACCTTGAGCAACTTACTCAGCCTCCCTGTGGCTCAACTGGCTGAAATGCAAAATGGAAATGAAATTAGTACCCCCATCATGCAGTGGTTCTGTTGGACTAAATAAGTTAATATGTATAAAGCAGCTCGGAGACAACCTGGTACATGGTAAGTGATATGTGTTATCATCATTATCACCACGAAATTTTGCAATACTGATTTCTACATTTTTTTTTCTTTCTTTCTTTTTTTTAAGACAGAATCTCACTCACTCTGTCACCCTAGGTAGAGTGCTGTGGCATCACACCTTACAGCAACCTCAAACTCTTGGGCTCAAGCGATCCTCTTGCCTCAGCCTCCCAAGTAGCTGGGACTACAGGCATCTGCTGGAGCTAGTTTTTCTATTTTTAGCAGAGACAGGGTTTCGCTCTTGCTCTGGCTGGTCTGGAACTCCTAAGCTTAAGCAATCCATCCGCCTGGCCTCCCAGAGTGTTGGAATTACAGGCGTGAGCCACCACACTGTCCTGATTTTTACATTTAAGTCTTTAACAATCTGAAATTGAATTTTATATGTGATATGAGGTGTGAGCCCCAATTTTTTATATGAATCATCAATTTACCCAGCATAGTTTTCCGAATCGAGTCTTTCCTCACTGAACTGCAATACTAACTTTCCATAAATCATTTCCATTCATGGGGGTGGGGGGAGCCCTGTTCTGAGATTGCTCTTTTATTCCATGCCCTCTCTATTCCTAAGACAGTGCCACTCTGTCTTAATTACTGTAGTGTTAGAATGATACTTGATACCCCTAGTTCTCCATCTCCTCTTTCCTTGGCAGATTTTGGCTATTCTTACCCTTTATTCTTCCGTATGTATTTTAGAATCAGTTTGTCAGGATCCTTAAAAAAAAAAACCTAAGGTGGCACCTGTGGCTCAAAGGAGTAGGGCACCGGCCCCATATACCGGAGGTGGTGGGTTCAAACCCGGCCCCAGCCAAAACTGCAAAAATAAAAAAAAGAAACCCATTGAATTTGAACTAGATTTGTCTCCAATCTATAAATTAATTTGGGAGAACAGATATTTTTACTCTATTGCCTTCTAATCCATGAACTTAGTATATTATTATTCAATCATTTTTAAATGTTTCAATAGTTTTATGTTTTCTCCACAAAGCTCTTGAATGCTTTTAAGGGATTTCTATTCCGAGGTATTTTGTTCTATTGGAGGGATTGCAAATGGTGTGCATTTTTAAGTTCAATTTTAACTGTTCGTTGTTGACATGGTACATGCAATTAACTTTTTATATTGGTTTTATCTCCAGAGACCTTTTATTAAGTTTAATAATGTTTCTGCACTCTTGGGAGGTTTCTATGTCTATAAGATAGCATGTCGAACTGATGACAGTATTATTTTTCTTCCCAAATTCTTCTTCCTAGTTTTTTTTGTATGTGTCATTTGCTTTGTTTTAGTCACCGAGACCTGTAGTATGTTGTTGAGATGTGGTCATAACAGGCACCATGGTCTTATTTCTCTTCTAGGGAATGTTCTCGATGTTTGACCTTTAAACATGATATCTGGTGTAAGTTATTTTATAGATAGACTTTATCAGGTGAAGACATTTTAGTCTGTCCCTACTTTTAAAAATCATAAGCGGATATCAAATTTTATTCAATTTTTGTATCCATTAAAATGATATTACTTTTCTTCTTTACCTTGTTAATGTAGGGAACCAGGGAATCATATTGATTTTTTTATGCTTTAATGTTTACTCAATATTACATGCCTTGGGTAAACTAGCTCTTGGCATGCTATTATTTATCCACATTGCAGAATTTTCTTTACCAATATTTGGACTTGAATTATGTGTCTATGTTCTTGGGTAAAATTCACCTACAACCGTCCTTTCTCTTGCTGTCTTTGTCAGGATTCGGTATTCTGATGATGCTGGCATTTTCAAATGGGTTGGGACATGTTTGCTTTTTTTTATTGAATGGTAACTATGTACATTAATACACTTCTGGGGTACAGTGTGGGGTTTTCACATGCAATCCGAAATACTTCCATCAAACTGATCAACACAGCCTTCATGTCATTTT
>CAUYQV010040846.1:0-19472 GCA_963574575.1 Galagoides demidoff
AACCAAACCCAGACACTGTTACACGATTTCATAAATAAGCGTGGTCCCCCATCCCCCTGGGGGACACAAGTCAAAGGAGAAAATAAAATTTATAAAGGAATTGAGCTGGAATTGGTTTGGGTAGCAGGGTCCCAAAGGAAAGGACAAACCATACCTGCAGGAAAACAGGTGCCTGCCTCTGGGGGAGCACTGAACCCAACGTGGACTCTACAGTGGATCTGCATCAAGTCTCTGTCTTGAGAACCATCCTGAGGTTTAGGCAATTCAGCTCCAAGCCTCATGAAGGCAGGATTCACCAGTAAGACCCAGAAACTGGTACTGAATAGCTCCCAGTAGCTACTCAGGAAATGAATGAATGGAGACATTGAAGGTCCTAGTAAAGTGATAAATATGTCTGGTACATGGTCAGTGAAGTGTAATCTCATGAGGCCACACTCCTTCATCAGTAATTGGGACCTGCCCACTGGGAATGAACTAGGGCATTAGTAGCAAATCATGGTAAGTAATGGACCCTAAGCAAATGCATTTATGACCCGGAAAGAGAAATCCTATACATTCTATTAATACATGCCAAGTCCAATCAAATGCGTGTTTCCCTGGAGTGCTGTGTAGAGAAGGATTGTTGAGACCTTCTTTCAATCCAGCAGGGAAAGAAAGCTGTGATCAATTAATAATGTCTGCCATGCACACAGGAGAGGGAGTGATGGGAAGGAGAACATATATTTGTATCCCTTTGTTGATGAATTTAAAAAACTATTAGTCAGAAGTGGGACTGGTTGACTACAGCAGTATGGAAAAGAAAACCACTAAAGCACGTGTGGGCAATGCCCAGGAAGCCTAGATTGGGTGCTTCTCTGAAAAGCACAAAGCAGAAGCCATGTCCCTAAGAACAGTCCTAGTACTCATGATGCCAGGTTTATCAGGCAAACCCTTATTTGCTGTCCCATGTAGCATGCCTTTAGGGAAGAATGTGCTGAGTCAAGACATGCTTAGAGTCAAGTGGCCAGTTCCCTTGACATTTATAGTTCTTGAAGGAGAGTAGAAAGACATCTTTCTGGTTTCATCGATCGTTCCCAATGGACTTGGTTCATGTGTGTCTATCCCAGAAAGATGAATTGTGCTCAGGGTGCTCTCAGTTAATCGGGTCTCTCTACAAGACTCACAACTAGATCTTGGACTATGGCAAATTCACCAAAATAAACGTTCCTTGCCAGGCCTTTTCCTGGGCTTGCAATTGCATTTCCTTTCACATGCCATGTTCACTTGACAACAGTCAGAGGGGGGCACAGAGCACAATTAAATCCCCGGCATATTTTTAGGAACCATGTTAATAGATCAGCTGAGTTCTGAAGAGGGGGCCACTGGATTATTCATTTTAATAAGGACAGGAAGGAAGTAAGGTTTCTGAAGGCTGGAGATTGGGCAGGTCCAGATGGAGCCCTTGAGTTCTTCAAAGGTAGAGGCCATGTCTTATTTATGAACATATCTATCCTAACTTCACTGCCCTGAGACCTGCCAAGTGGTCAATTAACATTCATTGAATGAATGAGTTTATTGAATGGGAAGCAGAAGCGTCCTGAAGTGCTGAGGAAGATGTTTGGATAAGACAGTGAGTCAAGAAAGCCAACAGGGGGTGCTAACAGCAACCACTGGCTTTACAATGTCACCCCAAGGTCAGCCAGCCAGGTGAGGAAGTTTGCACCTTCAGCCCAGCAATATCACTGCTTAGACAAGAATCTTGAGCTCTTACATATGCTGCTCACTCAGTTTAGAGGACTCCCGCCTCCCAGCCTACACATGTGAGTACACACAGCCCTCCATGTGACTATTTCTTTAATTGTCTCCTCTTCAGAGACACATCTTTTCCAACTGCTCTAAGTTCCTCTCCTCTTGCTTCCCTCCTCAGATCCTCTATCTCAGCCCCATTTACATTTCCTTCCCTTTTACCACCATTTTTAATTATAACTATCTGTAAGTAAAAAGTATTTTTTACTTATTTTTTTGTTTGCCTCCTCTCCTAGAGTAAACAAGGAGTATATTGATGCAAAGACCATATTCTCTTATTCACCATTGTATCCCCAAGGGCCAAGTTCAGTGTGTTACTTAACACACATGAGTGGATGAATAACAAAGCCGGTGTCTTAGTCTTTTCTCCAACCTGTATGTTTACTGTGCTTAATCCTTAGGAAGCAAAATCAATAATTGGGCCGGGTGCGGTGGCTCCTGCCTATAATCTCAGCACTCTGGGATTGCCTGAGCTCAGGAGTTTGAGACCAGCCTGAGCAAGAGCAAGACCCCCATCTCTACTAAAAATAGAAAATCTAGCCAGGCATTGTGGCAGGTGCCTGTAGTACCAGCTACTCAGGAGGCTGAGACATGAGGATCTCTTGAGCTCAAGAGTTTGAGGGGTTTTTGTGAGCTGTGACACCATAGCACTCTACCCAGGGCACAGAGTGAGACTCTCTCTCTCCAAAAACATAAAAATAAAATCGATAATTAGTTTCCTGACTTCATGACTGTAGAGTGCTGGATGCTTGACACCAGGGCAGTGTCCTCTCCACTCTGCACCCTGCTTCTATCCAATTTTTCCTGAAATCCATTGGCTTTGTTATTCATTTACTCATTTGTGTAAGCAAGAAATAGCTATTAAGAACCTGCAATACATCTGTGGTTGGCCCAGGAGATGTAATAGTGAGCAAAAGGAGATTCAGTCTCACCTTTCATGAAGATTATAGTCTAGGCTGGGTGCCATAGCTCAGTGGTTAGAGCGCCAGGCTGGCCCAGTGCACCAGAGGTGGCAGGTTCAAACCCGACCTGGGCCTGCTAAACAAACAAACAAAAAAATACATTATAGTCTAATGGGGAAGAAGTGGATATTAATTAACCAATCACACAAATAAATGTATAACTATAGCAGCAGTGATGATACCATAAAAAGAGGGAGCCCCAGAGGTCTGGGAGTCCCCAATAAAAGGTTCAAACTGTACAGAGGAATTCAGGTAAGACCTGCCTAAAGCACCGATGACTGCCGGCTGAGATGGAAATGATAATAGGGTTACACTGGGGGGAAAGGGTCAGAAAGTTAATTGCACAGGAAGGGAACAATTGTCCAAAGACTTTGTGGTGGAAGGAGCTAAAGAAACACAAAGACAAGAATAGTACCAGATGGGTCTGGAGAGGGTCAGACCCTGCAGGACCTAAAGGTCAAATACAAGATGTTTTTCTTCATCTGCTCAGGGGAGAGGGGATGACATGCTTACACACGTGCTTCAGAAGACTTTGATGTGAAGAATAAATCACGACACATTATCCATGCATTCAGCCTCCCCACCCTGGGTCAGGCACAGGACTGGTGAGCTGAGCCACCTTCCGCAGCAAGCCCCCATACCCTTTTTGGTCCACCTTTCCAAGATTTAATCATATCTTGAACATGATGTAAATATACTCTAGGCACAAGGAAAACACGCATTTCCAAAGAACACTTTGGAGAGAAACAGGTTGGTTCTATCATTCATCTACAGGAGTACACTGAGGCTTATATTGGCTTTTTGCATTTAATTTATTTTGCAGAAAAAAATTTAAAAGTCTTTGGGATTGGAGGTTTCCTTTGAACTAACATCAAACCACCAGACCTGCTAAGGAAGATTCAGCCAGGCTTTGATATGCCTCAGCGCACACACAGCACTGCGTCTGCTTTGGACATGCAAAGACGGTAAAAAAAAAAAATTTAAAAAGCACTGCGCATCATATATCACTCCTTATTAAAAATAATTAGTGGAGATAGTGCATAAGTCACTTTTAAATCCCTTCTTTTCTCCAATTATCCTCTTAAATATGCACCAGGACCGATTCACTCAAGGCTGCTTTGGATATTGTAAAAAAAAATCTTTTTATTCTACCCAAAAAGAGCTTAAACAAGAAATTGTTTTCACTCAGGCCAAATGAAATAATAATTAAATGGACTGCTGTGGTTTGAAGGGGTCCCCCAAATTTTGCATGTTGGAAACTTAACCTCTAGATATATATTCTGATGGCATTTGGAGGTAAGGCTTTGGGGAGATAATTAGGAGTGAAGTCTTCAGGGTGGGGCCCCCATCATGAGACAGGTGCCCTTATACGAAGAGGAGAGACCTGAGCTGTCTGCTCTTGCCCTGCACCATGTTAAGACACAGCAAGAGGCTCGTAGACTTCCCAGCCTGCCAGCTAAATAAATTTCCTTTCTTTATAAATTACCTCGACTGTGATATTCTGCTATAGGCCCAGAAAAGGAACTAAGACACTGACTTCTCGTTTTTAATTCTCACTCCTTTCATTCTCAACTTTGCCTATCATGTTTTAGCTGAGAAATAAGCAGATGGCTTCTCCTCCCAAAATTAAAATTTTATCAGAAGGCATGGATATATCCACACCCACCATCGGACTCTTACGGGGTTTTATGTACTTCTCTGGGGACTAAGCAGAAATTTTGCACAGAACAGGAAAGTGCGCTTTCTTTAAAAAAAAAAAAAAAAAATCTAAACCTTGTCTTTCCATAGACTGTGATATCAACCCCAGTAAAAGTCATCTTATGTTCCTGGTCATTCTGACCTGGCTGTGCTCCTTACCGACCCTGTGACTGCTCCTCTGAAGCTTGGTTTGCTTCCCTTTAAAATGGGAATGATAATTAAGCTTGAGGGCAGTTTCAAAGCAAAACACGAAGTTATCGAGCCTGTGTTTCTGAGGAACGCCAGAAATCTTCTAGTTTCCAAGGACCTTTGGCCTTCTCTCCTTAACACGCTTCATTCTTGCTCCACTGAAAAACAAGCCGTGCTTTTCATGACTTCACCACTTCTGCAGGTGCTTATTTTTGCTCTACCTGAAGTGCCCCAACATTTTTCCTGCTGATCACTCCCTCCTCTGTGTTTCCATGATCCAGCCATGGTGCAGCTCACCACGTGGTCGTTATTTATGCCCCTGCCTCTCCCCGCTCCATAGCTCGGACCTTGGGGCGACAAGAACATCTCCTCATCCCTGGATCCTCAGCCGCTAGCAAACGTCCTGGAGTAAAATGTGCATGGACCAAATAAATGAATGACCATCGTGTAATGGTTATACTCTGGACTCTGAATAACCAATGAATGTATGGCAATGTGTAAAATGTCTGGTAGAAACGTGCAAATTATGGGGAGACTAAAAATCTTAATATTATATGTCGAGAAATCACTATATTTATTAACTACTAGTTTCATGTCCATGCATGAATTCTATGCATCAACTTGAATTGATGGTAGGATGTGCAAGGTTGAGATCTTTCTTGAACCAAATCTAAAGCCGTCCTCTGCCTCTCTGGTTCTTTGTTGCCCTTTGTTTTTTTCCCATCATAGGAATAATCACAATTCATGACGATTTCCTCCTGCTGTTATATTTTTTCTCTACTGGCAGGGATTCTGTCTGCCTTGTTCATGGCTGAGGCCTCGATCCTGACACATAAGTACACTGTAGGTTCTCCAAAGATATTTGTTTGGGAAATGAGTGAAGCCAGGAAGAGTGGAACAATCTCTGCATTCCATCAGCTTGCTTTAAATTTCTAAGATGATTAAGCAAAGTTAAGAATTTCAAACTTTGGGGAGCAAAATGGGGGGAAGGTCCAATAAACAGCGATTTCTTCCCCTTTCTGACCCAGTGGAAAATTAAAGCAAAGGACTTGTAGATAGAGAATCAAAATTGTGCCTTTATAAACGAGGTAAAATTGAAGAACTTGGCAAATGACCTCATTGTACTCAATCTCAGAACCATATGAACTCAACCTCTAATTTCTGGGGCAGTCTCTGCTTGGGCGTGGGGGAGCTTCACTTCAAAAAATATATGATGGCGGAGAGAGCAGAGGAGATCACAGGTTCCTTGTGGATAGTTCAACCCCAAGTACAAGAGCAGTAGGATTTGAACCCTGAATGCAGAGCTTCTGGATGCATGCTTTCTAACCAGAGGCACGACCCCACCTCCCACAGTCAAGGTAAGGAAACCCAGAGGCTAAAAAAAAAAAAAAAAAAAAAGAACGTGGAGTGGAGTTTCCCTTACCCTGTCCTCAACTTGCCCTGACTCTGAATACACCTATTTTCAGATGCTCTTTGTAATGATTCTAAATTTGGCCATCTGCGTTAAGTCCACATGGTCAGAGTCAGTGATTACAGAAGATAGCATCACTGTCTGGTCAACAAAGTAACCAGAGGCCCAGGCAGCCAAATTAATTTAGCCTTTTTCCAATAGTGTTGGGACCCACAATGAAACTGACTGGTAATATAGCTAAGGAGAAAATGCTACAAAATAATGCCTTCTATTCTGGGTTCTTGTTCTGCGTTCCCCAGCCAGCTTGCTCCCTGACCTGGCCTGAAGCACGCCCAAGCATTGAACTCCGGTGAAGGTAAGAATCTTGCCTTCCTCTGCAGGAGCCGCACGGAATAGCCCTTTTTAAGTTTTCAAGATTTCCTGCATTGAAGTTGTTCTTTCCTGGATGGCCCAAGATCCTGGGGAATTCTCTGGAAGCAGCACTCTCTGGCTCATAAAGCCATAGACAGGGAGGCAGAAAAAAAGCGAGGAAAAGACCCTGCACATTCTTCAAAAATACTTCTTCAAGTTGCCAAAAGGAAAAACTCTGAGAGGCATTTTCCCCAGACCTCCCAGGCTACCTTGGAGGCAGCAGAGGTTAAAGAGAATTTACACCTTAGACAAAACAGAGAGAAAAACCCAGATGTAAATGTCTGAAGATTTGGTCTTTTCAGGTGCCTGCATTTTGAACTCAAAAGGGGAGAAAAATAGTAAAGAGGGAGACAGGCCCTGCAAACTTACTACGAAGTTTTTTTTTTTTTCTGCTTTTCTTTTCCCTGGTGTAGAGCAAACTCTCATGTCGCATCCCAGCCTCGAATAAATCTTCTGGGCCGAATGATAAATCAGGGATTGTAATGGAAATCACTATTGACCTTTCAAAGGGCACTGTCTTTATATTTTCACACTGTGCTGTTTGAAATGTCGTCTCAGAATCAGGAAAATAATCTGCCATCGATTTCTCTCCACACCCCTTATCACAGGGCTGGAAATTGACCTGAAAAGCATTGGTATGGGTTTTCTCATTACGGTGTCAACGTCATCGGAAATGGTGATTAATGATCAGTCCTGGGAACAGCATTGTGAGACCTTGTAATTACTGTGTGAATCACGTCCAGGCAGTAACCAGCTTCTCCTGTCCGTGTCTCCCCCACAAGTGAGTGAGTTCTAACCTTCATGTGGTAAAACAGTGGGTTCTTAATTAAAAGCCTCTACAAGATGGGAACATTATTTCCTCATATTATTATTATTTATCTTCTTTATTCTCCTCTCCTTGTCTAATTATGCCTTTTTTATTTCTTCCCCTCCCATTTCTTAATATACTATGCCTCTCTGTCAATTCATTGCAGATTTCATTCTTTCTCGTTTTTCTTTGTGATTTCCCTGTTTCTTCAATTTCAAAATCTTTTCTCTCCTTCTAATTGGTCTTTGTTTGCTCAGAGACCATAGTACAGTCTCTTAAAACTGTATTTTATTGTCTTAGCCTTGCCTAGGCTGACAGTATAGAATAGCAATCCTCAACCTGTGGGTCCCAACCCACAGAAACTGTATTAAAGGGCCGCGGCATTAGGAAGGTCAAGAACCAGTGGTATAGAAGGTCTTCCCTGCCAGCCATATCTTCACAAGCATGGCCCCATGCACGGTGGCCAACTGCACACAGCCATCCATCCCTTCCTGCCGGCTCTCCTGGTGTTCAGTGAGGAAACCATTACACTACTAAGAGATGTCTATAAAATTTCAATTTAACATGGAAGCTGGCAGCCCAAACTCTCTTCATTCTAAAAGTAGCTGGGAAGAGATTCGTGCTTTTTCTCTGTTATAAACATTGTGAAGGCTTTTGGATGGTGTGGCCTTCCGTTGAGTTGCTCATAGCCACTCTGCAGAAGCAAGAGGGACCCTCACTTAGAATTTGGTCTGGATGTCAAGACTGAGAATCCATGTATATACCAGAAGGAGATGAAAAGGTGTACTGTTTACATAATTGAGGCTTTTCTGGGGAGAGCATGGTAGGTCTCTCAAACAGGCCCAGAATGGCTTGAGAACACCAGGAGAGGAGATTGGGATGGGTTGTGTACTGAAGCTGGGGACCAGGAGTAGGAGGAGGGTTCCGATGAGCTGGGGCAGGGCCAGGAAAGAAGAAAAGCTCACTCCACACTTCAATGAGACACTCAGCCATTCACAAGATGTGATTTGAATAGCACAGAAAATATCCCCTTGCCCAGAAGGTCTTCTGTCTTAGGGAAGCCATAGACTCAGACACACATGTAAACCCTCCTTTAAATTCAGGGACCAGAGAGTCCCCTAACACTCAGAATAGTGCTGAAAAAGAGCATATTTTGTGTATCCAGATTCAAGTGCCTATCTTGCCACTTTGTAGACCTTGACAAACATACTCATTTCTGAATGCCATGTTCTGCGTCTGTACAATGGGAGTAAATAACACCTGCTCCATGTCATCAATTCCGAAATGCATCTTAGCACCTCTGAAAACTAAATGCAATTCAAGGACTTATAATTGGCAACTCTTTTTCTTAGTGGAACATAAAAATCATGGTGCATCTTATAAATAGCAACAACTTAAATTATATCAAATACATTCCTTCACAGGGCTGTAGTGAAAAAAAGAAAGTACAAAAGCATTTTATTCATTATAAGCTCTATGTAAAGTTTCTATCAACCTCTTTGAGCCTCAGTTTCCTTATCTGTAAAGTGGGGTAATAACAGTGCTGACTGCATGGGGGTGTAGTTAATCAAGTTAATAACACATATCAAGTGCAGTATCTGGCCCAGGGTAGGAGGACTTACTCTTATTATTAGTCTGTGACCTTTGCTGACCCTTTTGAAGACAAGCTGGTCATTGATTTATCCCTAAACATTGAAGGTTTGATGGGCACCAGCAGGACTCTAGAGCCATACTTAGTGGTTCTGAATCTGGGCTCTGCTGCTTACACACCCTCAGCAATTGTCATCATTTTCATCCAGCCTCCTCTTCTGCATCTGTGAAATGAGAAGACTAAGTGAGCCCACTTTGGAATGTGCAGATGAGCACTAAATGTGTGGATTGAGCCATGGAGAGAGCCTAGTACAGTGCCTGGTATGCAGAACTACATAGCAGTAGATGCTAGTTATTTAAAAAGAGAGAGAGAGATTCTGCTTGGAAGAAGCATCTGGTCTAGCTGTAGAGATGGCCCAGAAGCAGAGTTACAACACCACAGATTGGGCCCCTCTTCCCACACTGCCCTTGTAGAAGCCTCAGTGATGCCCTCGAGTTAAAGCCCCTCCAGGAACACGCCTGAGGTCAAATGAAGGTGGGTCTGCTCCCTGCCATGAGGACACCTCACATCATCAGAACCCACAGATGTGTCTTGGGAAGAAGGTGTGAGGAAGGGTTGGTTGTGCACTGGCCAGGGGGCTTGTGTTAGCTGATTTAGGGGAAGATGCCAGGAAGTGGAGGTGCTGGGTTGGAGCTGCCAGGAAGCAGGGAAATGTAATGATTACTTTTTTTTTAAGTGGACAAGAGGAAAGAAGTGGGACCAGAGTTGTCCCTGAAAAAGAAGCAGTGGTCACCCCTGGTAGCCAGGAGAGGGGGGTGTTTGGTCATTTTTACATCTGTAAAATGCCTGTTTTTCTCTGTTCAGGCATAATTACGGAGCTGTCTTGTTCTCATCTTGTTCCATCACAGCCTTACAAGTCTTCATCTGATATGGATAACCAGCCTATGTTCACCAAGGGCACAGCACGACCCAACTGGCAGCAAATAAACCCGTTCCTAGCTATGGGCTGGAGAGTGACCAGCCATCCCAGTTTGCCTGCGACTAGGAGGGTCCCGTATAAGGACTTTCAGATCTAAAATAGGCAAAGTCCCAGGAAAACAGGATGGAGTTGGTCACTGAGGTCACAGGGCTGCCTTTTTCTTTCTCAGCCCTCACCCCTTTGATAATATGGCCAATGAATTACCTACTTCATACTTTCTTTATTTACTCAGTTGTCTGCATGTGAGGATGTGCTGGAGGCTCTGAAAAATATATTGTAAACTTCCTTTGATCCAGATCACATCCTAGCTGTGTGGCCTTGAGCAAATTACTCAACATCTCTGAGTCCTAGACGCCCCCATTTCTAACATGAGGCTGGTACATGCTTCATGCAAAGGCTTCGTGAGAGGTGGGCATCTTCCACAATGCCTTGGATGTCAGAGCCGCTTCATTAATGTCACTGCCCTGTCCTCCCCCATCTCTGTGTCATTTCATAATCAGCTTCGCCTCATTTCACGCAAAGGCCTTGGATCAACAGTGATGCCTCTGAAACTCATTTCATGGCCCTTACCATGGCTCCAAGCGCTAAAAAATAACATTAACAAGCGTTTTAACAGTGTTACCACTGCTCCTTTTTCTTTTCTTCAGTGGCCCCACTTATTTTTGAGGCTTTTCTATTTTCCTTTGCGCACAGGAAACTCAGACCCAAAGGTAATGACAACCGTAAAACAGACCGCATTGCTAGAGCGCTCTGTAGCATGGAAAATGCTTTTCACAAAAGAAAAACAACCAAAGAGGCAAGTACTATCACTCTCCTGTTTGCAGATCAGCAGACTGAGGTTTAGAGAAACCGTGTGACTGACTCAGGATCACAAAGCACATTAAGAGTTATAACCAGTCCCCTGAGTCTCTGCTCTGCTCTGAAACAACATCCCCCAGACGCTCAGAACTGGTGTCAGCGCCTCCCGGTTCCCTGCATACCAGGGGCCCTGGATGGGGCCTCCTAACCAGATGTTGCTATTGAGACTAGCAGCTGTCATTTGTAATTTCCTGCTGGCCCCAGGGTCCAAAGCTCAATTTCACTCTAAATCCAGCATGGCTCTTGCCAGACCAATGAGAAAATCCCATTTGAGACAGAACCACTGAAATCCTATTGCAAGCTCTCTGCTAGTTCATCCTGTATCAATTCAGCTTAAGGCTTGGCAGCTGGGCTCAGTTGGGACTGGATGATTCTAACTTCCCTTGACTTTCTGTCCCCTTCCCTCTTGCCCCAACAAGGGATGCCAAATGGACTCTCATTTGTCACCCTTTAGAATCCTTTTAGGTGTCACAGCCGAAGTAGAAAGTACAAAGAAGTCTTTGGTATTTAATTCAGACTAGTACCAAAATATTTCCCCGTCTGGACTTCGTCCATGAAGAAAGCATGTGTAGTATGCAGATGGCGGGTGTGGGGCTGGAAGAGGCCCAAGGATGCAAGAACAGCCTCCAGTCTACAAGCTGGAGGGGTGTAGACGCAGGAGGAGACTTTTCCAGGGTAACCCAACCAGGTCTGTGGTAAAGCAGAAGGAGGATGGGATGTGGATTGCTAAGCATTCAGTCTCTCCCTTGTAAAAACAAAACATGGCCAGCCCTGCCATTCTCTTTAGGGTGGTCCCAGGCTAATGGGTGTAAAGTGCTTTAGCAACTGGAAATAGCTAGAGAAGTGTTGACTGCTAATATTACAGCACAACCGTGTAAAGTTCACAGTATATTTTTCAGACAGATTCACTGTGCATTCCAGATCTCTTTGGTCTTTTTGTTCTACTTCCTTTGATCCAGAGCCCTGCGCAAGCTCAGAGTCGCCCAAGAACAGGTCTGCATTTGTTTCATAATTCACAGTTATTGGAGCAGCATTCCAACCCCAAAAGATAGTCCAAGAAAGCTTACGAGACTGAAAAAAGGAGAAAAACACTGTATTCCAAATGGGGTGTTTTTGTTCTTCGCGTCTCTCGTCTAGAAGGAAATTTTACATTTTGATTCAGAGCAGGAAAAACCAGGAAAGGAAGAGAAGTTGAAAATTAAAACAGATCATTACACCTCACCCGCTGAAGAATGATTAAAAAGGGCAAGGTTGCTCACACCTGTAACCCTAGCACCTGGGGAGGATGAGGCTGGTGGATTACCTAAACTCATGAGTTAGAGAACAACCTGAGCAAGGAAACCCCCGTCTCTACTAAGAATAGAAAAACTAACCAGGAGCTATGGCAAACGCCATAGTCCCAGCTACTCGGAGACTGCGGCAAGAGGATCACCTGAACCCAAGAATTTGAGGTTGCTGTGAACTATGATGTCACAGCACTCTACCCAGGGGGCCAGAGTGAGGATGTTTCAAGAAGAGAGAAAGAGCGACTATGATTGAAAAGTGATCATTACATTTATAAAGTAATCGATAATGAAAAGAGTCGAGCAAGGGGCGTGAATCTTCAGCATGAAGAGATGAAATTGTCAGAGCAACATTCCAAGTTCTTCATATCTTTGCTAAGCAAAGACAAATTTGCGTATCGCAACTCAAGTCATAATTCTAGAACATTCTCATCTTTCTCTAGGGCTTTGTCTAGGGAAAAGGAGGTTCTTAGGAAACATGACTCACCTACTCTTAATAGCATTTTCTTTTACCCACACAGGGGTTAACTATATTTTCTGGACACCCACCATATTGTTTAGAGATAATTCATAAGACTAGGAGGGTCCAGAAACACATTTCTCTTTTTTGCACTGTCTTTCCAACTTGCCCCTGTCTCTGGTCACAGTAGCCCCTATTTGTTGCCTGCTGAGCCCTTCTGTTTTAAAGTTTTCCACTTCAGCAAGATTTTTAAACAAACCTGTGTGTGAACAGGTGACAGTCTAGACGAGACACGTAGACTGACCGTGTAGCACGAAATCCTTCTGCAACACTAACCAGCCCACACATAATGGAATGTGGACTTGGCAGCTGAACCCTGGACTCATGCCAGAAGGTCTAAGTCAGGAAATACCACAGGTTCCCATGACTATATGGCAGCTTCACTTTCAAGCCCGGAGGGAGTATAGTGTTAGGAATGCAGGCAACACTGGGTGCCAAAAAGTGGAAATTCTTTAAGTGGCCACCAGATGGCGGCCCTGTTCAGAACCACATCACACTGTCTATATAGGTTATGGTTTTGGTCCTCCAAGCAGATGATGGGCTCAGCGATATACTTAAATCCCGCCAAACAGTCACCATCGGGAAGTGACAGATTTTTCTGTTGTTCCCTAGATTCTTCACCCATGTTACCAATAACAACATAGGTGTCTAGCTTCTACAGTCTCCAGTGTAGGAAATAGAACATTATGAATTTTTTTTACTATAACAATTTTAGCCAAATGTTCAATATTATGTACTTCTGTTGAATTCTCCTGTTATCTTTTTGACATTTTTGGTCATAATAATGAATAATTAATCTACTATCTATAAGAATATTTCTGGGTTTTTCTCTTTTTTTGGTTTTGTTTTTTGTTTGTTTGTTTGTTTGCCAGAGTCTGACTCTGTTGGCCTGAGTAGAGTACCCTGGGTTCTTAACTCACAGCAGCATCAAACTCTTGGGCTTAAGTAATCCTCTTGCCTCAACCTCCACAGTAACTTGGACTACAGGGCCCCACCACCATGCCCAGATAATTTTTTTTATTTTTAGTAGGGATGGGACCTTGCTCTTGTTCAGGCTGATCCCAAACTCCTGAACTCAAGCAATCCACCCACCTCAGCCTCCAAGAATGCTAGGAATAAAGGTGAGTCACCACACCTGGCCTTATTCATGTATTTTTTTTAAATATATAATATTTATATAATATACAGAAGACCTTTTAAACACATCATAAATTGCTTCTGTAGAGGGCTGCAGCTGGTTTTAGACTCACAGAAAAGATGACAATGTTCACCATTTGCAACTCATCATCCCTGAGCATGTCATTTTTTAAGTATTTCTTCTGTGTACACTGTTCTCCGCTGGTTCCTCCCCCTTCCCCCCCATGTAGTGCACTAAAATTTGGGTGAAATTTTGCATCACATGGCCTGAGCTAATTGAAAAAAGAAGAAAAAATTTTTAAGGTCAAGATCAGCTTGACAAGAGCCCCTAGAGCAGTGGTTTTTAACTGGTGGGTTGTGACCCACAGGAACTGTATTAAAGGGCTGAGACATGAGGAAGTTTGAGAACCGCTGCCTTAGAGGCTCCCACAGTCCATGGAGAGGCATGGCCTTTGCCAGTGAACCCAAATAAGTTCCAGAGTTATCAGGGACAGTCCTACTCCCTGTGTAATACGTAGTCAATCAATTCAGTAAAAAACACAAATGATAATTTGTATTTAACCTATACATTTCTTTTCACATACTTACCTTCAATGATCTATTTAGATACTTATGCATTTATCTCTGGGGATCTTAGTGTCTTGCTTTTTTTACACTTTAATACTTTAAACATTGTACTATGACATAAAACACATAAATGAATATTTGCTTGCCTATTTGGGGGAAGGATATGCAGAAACCAGCTTTTTATACATTGTGTATCCTCATCCAAAATTCTTTTTTTTTTTTCACTTTTTCACCCTGGGTAGAGTGCTGTGGTGTCACAGCTCACAGCAACCTCAAACTCTTCGGCTTAAGCGATCCTCTTGCCTCAGCTTCCTGAGTAGCTGGGACTAAAGGCACCCACCACAATGCCCAGACACATTTAGAGACAGAGTCTTACTTAGATTGGTCTTGAACTCCTGAGTTTAAGCAGTCCTCTTGCCTGCCTTGACCTCCTAGAGTGCTAGGATTACAGGCATCAGCCACCACACCTGACCCTATCCAAAATTCTTGAGATCAAAAGTGTTTCGATTTCAGATATTTTCACATTTTGGAATATATTCATACATACAATGAGATATCTTAGAGACAAGATCCTAGTCTAAACACAAAATTCATTTATGTTTCATATATACTTTATATACATAGGTTGAAGGTAACTGTATGCAATAATTTTAATAATTTTGTGCATAAAACAAAATTTGTGTTAAGTACTTATCTGTGGAATTTTCCACATGTAGTTTCACATCAGCACGCCAAACTTCCAAGTTGGGGAGCATTTCAGATTTTGAATTTTTGGATTGGAGATGGTCCAACCGGTATTCCTACCTGTTTCCAATTCTTACAGCGCCCACAGAGGCCAGCTTGCCACTTCCCAGCTTGCCACTTCCCAGCTTGCCTTGCAGTACCTGAGTATAACCATGTACCTGAGTTGTATCTGATGAAATGTGAACCGGAGTGATGTGATCACCTCCCAGGCCTGGCCCACCCATAAGAACCTCCACATGAGAGGCTCCAAGCTGTCTTCATTTCCATGGCTTAGCGCAGCAGTCCCCAACATTTTGGCACCAGTGACTGGTTTAGCGGAAGACGGATTTTTCCACAGCCGGGGCTAGGGTGAGGTGGGTGGGATGGGACAGGACGCAGAGCTCAGGTCGTCAGCCAATTGATGAGGACAATTTTTCCATGGATGGGGGTGGGGGGGTGGGACAGCAGGTGGAGCTCAGGTGCTGCTGTGCAGCCTGATTCCTAACAAGCCATGGCCAGTACCAGTCCTGGGCCTGCGAGCAGGGACTGCAGGCTTACTGCATTAAAGCCACCTTGGAAGCCATATGCTGAAAATGTCAGAGCCAAAGATGGAAGCGGACTGACGCCCATCAGTCAGGAACACACATTTTAGACTTGCCACAACTGAGAAAAATACTTGCTGAATTAAGTCATTGAGACACAGTGTTTAGGATGATCGCTAGTGTTGCCTAGTTAGTACTAAAACTCATAACTTTTCTTTAAGTATCAGTTTCCTGATTAGAATTCTGAACCCTCTTTCTTACCTACATCAAACGTCAGTGAATTGCTATTTGCTGTCAAGTTTCTTTAAAGAAGATAATTTTGCCTTTCTCATAAAACAATATGAGTGCAGAATTCTTCTAGAGTTCTACGGCTTTTTCCCAAAGTTTGTAGTTGTCTCATCTTTACCTAATTTAATGTCTAGACTCATTTGTGTTCAATGCATTCAATTTAGCTTTTACAGGAACAATTCTTTTTCCATACTTACATTTCACCAGCATGTGTAAATATTTGATTCAATTCCACAAATACATTAGCAAGCACAACTGATGTAAACTGGTTTGGAAACTTTTATTATAAGAGAACTGCCAGGGAACAGCAGAGGAAATTAGCTGTGCTCATTCATTCTTCTGTAGACATCAATCAATGTTTTGCAGGTGGAATGGTAAACTTTTCTCAATTCGATGAATTGGTTAAGGGGAGATTGATCAACTGAATACAATTGTGTTAATTTCCTAGTTTTTCTACTTGGAAATTTCTCATATTTATTTGTACATAAAGTTATTCTGTGATTCTATATTTTTGTCGTTATATGTCAGGTCCTAATAGTGAGATTACGCTAACTCTATGGAAAGAATTTGATGATATATATTTGTATATAATTAAGAGGACATGAGACTTATGCATTTCTTGAAGGAACTCACAAGTGAAATAATCAGATCTTAGAGATTCACTTGGAAGTAATTCTTTTATAATTTCTTTCAGGGTTGTTGTGCTATTCAGATTGTTCACTTGTTGAGTCAGTTTCAGTAACATGTTTTCTCAGAAAACCATCTACCTCATTAGGGATATTTCCCAAAGTATTAGCATGAAGTCAAGCATAACATTCTCTTCAAAATTATTTAAGTTTTAGTTACTAAGGAAATCGTCTTAGTCTGTTTTCTGTTGTGGTAACAGAATACCTGCGACTGGGTGATTTATAAAGAAAAGAAGTTTATTTAGTTCATGTTTCTGCAGGCTGGAAAGTTCAAGGGCATGGCCTGGCTTCTGGCAAGGCTCTTGCTGTGCGTCATGACATGATGACATGGAGAAGGTCGAAGAAGAAGTGAATACTTGTAAAAGGACAAAACCTGAGGGAGGTCCTAGCTTTAAAACAACCCACTCTCTTAGTTACCATTCAATAAAATTAAAAAAAAAAAAAACAACAACCCACTCTCTTGAGACCTAATCCATTCCCAAAGGAACTAATCCAGTCTTGCCAAAGCAAGAACTCACTCACTATCTGGAGAACAACATGAAGCCATTCATTAGGGATCTGCTCCCATGAGTCAAATACTTCCCAATAGGCCTCTAGGCCACTTCTCTGAACACTGCCACCCTGGGGACCAAATTTCAACATGAATTCTGGAAAGGGCAAAAAAAGTGTGTGTGTGTGTGTGTGTGTGTGTGTGTATGTATATATATATATTCATACATATATACATACATATATATTCATACATATATATACATACACACACACACACACACACACACACACACACACACTAAACAATGGAACCGGATAGAAAGCCCAGAAATAAGCCCTACACATTTAAAGTCAATTGATTTTTGACAAAGTTACCAACCACACACAATGAGGAAATGACAGTTTCTTCAATAAATGGTGTTGGGAAAATTGGATATCCACACATAAAAGAATAAAACTGGATCCTTATCTTACACCATATACAACAATCAATTCAAAATGAACTAAAAATTTATATTTTTGTTGAATTAAAAGTTTAAATACAAAGACCTGAAACTGTAAAACTACTAGAAGAAAACACAGGGGGGAAATCTTCATGGCATGGGTCTAGGCAATGATTTTTTGCCTATAATACTGAATGCACAGGCAACAAAAGCAAAAATGAACCAATAAGATTACAGCAAATTAACACTGTAAAGGAAACAACAAAATGAAGAGACAACTCAGAATGGGAGAAAATATTTACAAATCATACATCTGAAAGTGTTAATATCCAAAATATATAAAGAACTCAAACAACTCAATAATAAGAAAACAAATAACCAGATTAAAAAAAAAATAGCAAAGAACCCAAATAGACATTTCTCAAAAGACATAAAAATTGCTCAGCATCACTATCATTAGGGAAATACAAACTTAAACCACAATAAGATATTGCCTCACACCTGTTAGGACAGCTATTATCAGGAAGATGTGGAGAAAAGGGAACCTTTGTACATTGGGCATGGGAATGTAAATTAGTACACTCATTGTGAAAAATGATATGGAGCTTCCTCAAAAAACTAAAAACAGAATTAACATATGATCCAACAGCCCTGCTTCTGACTGTACAGTATGTCCAAAGGAATTGATATCAGTCTGCTGAAGGGATATCGGCACTCCCATGTTAATTGCAGCATTATTCACCATAGCCAAGATGTGGAATCAACCTAAGTGTCTAACAACAGGCTTGGTGCCTGTAGCTCAGTGCCTAGGGCATCAGCTACATACACCAGAGCTGGCAGGTTTGAACAACAATGACAACTACAACCAAAAAAGAGCTGGGCACTGTGGTTGGCGCCACACTGTAATCCCAGCTACATGGGAGGCTGAGGCAAGAGAATCGCTTAAGTCCAAAAGTTTGAGGTTGCTGCAAGCTGTGACACCACAGCACTCTACTGAGGGTGACATAGTGAGACTCTGTCTCAAAAAAAAAAAGTGTCTATCAACAAATGAATGGATAAAGAAAATGTGGTGGCTGGGCATGGTGAGTCACACTATCATCCTAGCACTTTGCGAGGCTAAAGTGGAAGGATTGCTTGAGGCCAAGAGTTCACAATCAGCCTAGGCAATAGCAAGACTCAGTCTCTACAAAAAAATACAAAAATTACTCTGATGGTGGTGGATCAGGTTGAGCTAAGAGTGTTGTTTGAGCCAAGGAGTTTGGGGTTGCAGTGAGCTATGATGGCACCATTGCAGTCTAGCTCAAGCAACAGAGTAAGAACATGTCATAAGAAAAAAATTGAAGGAAAGAAGGAAGGAAGGAAGGAAGGAGGGAGGGAGGAAAGAAGGAAATATGGTGTATACATACAATGACATACTATTCAGCCTTTAAAAAGAAAGAAATCCTACCATTTATGACCACATAGATGCACCTAGAGGGCATTATGCTAAATGAAATAAGCCAGTCACAAAAAGACAAACACCAAATGATCTCACCTATATGTGGAACCTAAGAAACTTGAACTTGTAGTAGAGAGTAGAATGATGGGGAGCAGAGGCTGGGGCGTAGGGAATTGGAAGAAATGGTCACTTGTTAGTCAAAGGGTACCAAGTTTCCATTAGGAGGAATAAGTTTTGAAATCTATTGCATAGTAGAGTGAATACACTCAATAATCACCAATTATACATTCAAAATAACTAAGAGCAAATTTTTGATGTCTCACCACAAAAAAGTAAGGGAAGTGGCTCAGCCCTGTGGCTCAATCGGCTGAGGCGCCAGCCACGTACACCTAAGGTGGTGGGTTCAAATCCCCAGCCTGGGCCCACCAAACAACAATGATGGCTGCAACCAAAAAATGGCCGGGCGTTGTGGCAGGCACCTGTGGTCCCAGCTACTTGGGAGTCGGAGGCAGGAGACTCACTTGAGCCCAGGAGTTGGAGGTTGCTATGAGCTGTGATACCATGGCACTCTACCCAGGGGGATAGCTTGAGGCTCCGTCTCAGGGGAAAAAAAAAAAAGAAGGAAATCCAGTCATTTGTGACAACATGGATGGACTTACAG
>CAUYQV010040849.1:0-13257 GCA_963574575.1 Galagoides demidoff
ATGGCTGGGCGTTGTGGCGGGCACCTGTGGTCCCAACTACTTGGGAGGTGGAGGCAGGAGACTCGCTTGAGCCCAGGAGTTGGAGGTTGCTATGAGCTGTGATGCCATGGCACTCTACCCAGGGGGATAGCTTGAGGCTCCATCTCAAAAAAAAAAAAACATGAAAGTCTATGAACAAATTTCCAAATTTACTCGAAAAGATAATCATTCAAAATAAGGTCCCAAAAGAGATACAAATTATGTATTATTTAGTAATTCCTTCTACTTTAGTATAAGTTATTCTAGCTCTTATACTAATTTTAAAGAAAATATTTTTCAATTCCCATAATCCATAGCTTTCTGTGACTCATTTATTCACTGTGACTTGACCCATTTATAACATCTCCTCCCTTAGCCCCGAATCATTATTCAGTTCTAACAATTCACTATAGAGGACCTTTTAAAAAATACCATTTAGAAATACCATTTCTCTCATTCAAGAGAAAACTTTAGAAAATTTATTTGTGTAAGATAAGGACTGAACTTATTTATCTACATATACCAGCAAGAGACGATACATTCAATATTTGAAATCTGGATTATAAAATGACACAGTGATGGAAACAGACACCAGAGTCTCACGCCGGGCCTTCTACATAATTCCCTACCTACTCCAGTTACAGAAGACTTCAGAATGGCAACAAAATTCTCAGAGTACATTCATTCCAATTAGAATAAATATACACCAGAAAGCACATTTAGCTGGGGCTGCAGAAACGGTTGATAAAACACAATTCTGGAGCCAAAATAGTGAGCAGAGATAAATTTTAGAGGGCATTAACTGTTCATGAAGAGCCTGACCCCTAGTGGTTATAAACTATGACTACATACTCACTCCCAAGGGATTTTTGTTGTTGTTATTAAACAGCCAGTTTTGAATAAGTATGAATAAGAAAATAAAAAGAAAAATCAGTTGTTTTTTTAATCTAAATTTCTATCATAGGATAAATTCCTTTCATTAAAATATGAAATGTGGCTCAAATTATAGTTTAGCTTATATTATACTGTCCCCATTTATTGTACTTCATAAAATCATATAAAAAAAATAAGCCTATTTTACAGATAAAGAATAGGAGATCCAGAGAAGTCTAGGGACTTACACAGCACCAACAGATAGTGGAAACATAAAGGGAGGTAACTAATAACTACTTAACTATGAGATTAAAGAAAAATGCAACTAAAATGTCAGAGTAGGCTGCATAATTCCCGTATTAATACTTTTATCTTATTTGGGAAACAATCATATTTCTTTTAAATGACTGGATATGAATATAACCTTCCCTTCATGGCTTGGATCCTGCAGGTCACAGAGTTCAGAGTGCTGCCCCCGGAGCTATCCATCACACAGCAGCTGCACAAGTCCCTCTTCCACACCCTGACTGTACTGATCAGCCGTGCCACGTATGGCCCTTGCACTGGCCACCACTGCTGGTTAAAATACCCTCCCCCACCCCCCACCCCCACTGCCAACGACAGCCTCTCCAGTGTTCACTCTGTAATATGCTCTCCAGGCTTCATTTATCTCAAGAATTCAGACTTCTCAATCTAGAAGTCCAGCCCAAAGCTCTTTTCCTTGCTCCTAACTTGTATCTCCAAAAGCCTGCTGAGTATTCATATGTTAATGTCCCCCACCCAGTATTTTAAACCCCCCATATTCAAAGTAGAAAACATCTTGATCCCCAAACCTATTCTCTCCTTGAAAGGCCCATCATGTAAAAACCTGGGTGTTATACTACAATCTTCCCTTGCCCCCTACTTGTAGACCCAAGTCAAATTAGTCATTACCAGATCATTTTCTCTTGACTACAATAATTTCCTTAGTTCAGTAATGATAATGGCCACTTCCTTAGCTCATTACTAACTAACTGACTTTCTTAGCTTGTCTCCCAGCCTTAGTTTTTCCAAGCACCACACTCCTACCCTACATATCCCAAACCTATTCCAGAATAATTCTTCTAAAGCTCAAATCAGATCAATTCAGTTACTCTCCTCCTTAGCATTCCTCTATGGCTCATCACCACTTTTTGGAGAAGATTCAAACTTTTTTTAAATTGAGGCAGAGTCTCACTTTGTTGCCCTCAGTAGAGTGCAGTGGCGTCACAGCTCACAGCAACCTAAAACTCTTGGGCTCAAGCAATTCTCTTGCCTCAGCCTGCCACACACCTGGCTATTTTCTTTGTTTGTTTGTTTGTTTTGTTTTTAGCAGGCCTGGGCTGAGTTTGAACCCACCAGCCCTGGTGCCCGTGGCTGGCGCCCTACCCACTGAGCTGAGAGCTGCCCAGATTCAAACTTCTTAACATGGTTTCCTAGTTACAAGACCATGCAGGGTACATCTATACTTAATGCATTCAATCTCAACCTCTCTATCCACCACCTACATTCTACATTTCTACATTTCTCCCAGTTCTAATTCATATACCAGGTTTATCTCCCATCCATTCTGAGGTACTTTTAATTCCTTGAATATGGCGTGTATTTTCTATGAGTAGGTGTAAACATGGCATCCCTACTACCTAGTACCTATACATATCTTATCCTCTTCCCTGCCCCTTATTCTGTTACTTAACTATAATGATGAGCAGTCATCGTTATCTCTCGTCGAGGCAGTATTTAAAAAGACCTCCAAAATGTGCATAGGTGTCCCTCTCTCCCTATACTCACCTCCACAATAGCCATTAAATCACTGGATTGTGGTGCCCATTCATTTCCCTTCCACACCAGTATGTGAGCTCCTTGAGTTTATGCACAGTGTAGTGCCTGGCACACATAATCCATTCTCAGAAACAACTGTTTAACAAATGGATCCTGCAACATACCACAAAACCTTCTACTATAAATTTATTACATTTCTAGTTTTATGAAAAGAAACTCAACGACACAACTGGAATAATAAAGGAATTCTCCTAAGAATGGTGCTATAATATTCAGTTTTATGTGTTAATTTGGCTAGGCCATGGTCCCCAGTTATTCAACCAAACACAAAGGTAGGTGTTGCCATAAAGGCATTTCACAGATGTCACTGGTACCTACCATCAGTTGACTTTCAGTAAAGAAGCATATTCTGGAAGATCTGGCTGTCTCTCATCCAATCAGTTGAAAGACATAAGAACAGAACTGGGGCTCCTCTCAGGAAGGAGGCATCCCACTTACAGACTGGAGCTTGGGTTTCTGCCGCACAGTTCCAGCCTGCCCTTCAGAGCAGCCTGCCTCAGGGACGTGGGATGCACTTGGCCCGCTCTAACATCACCTAGCCCATTCTTTGTGATAAACTTCTTCATTCTGTTCTGATTCTCTGACGGGAAACTGACTGATAAAGGGTACCTACTAAACCAAGCAGACACTAAGCCAGACTCCAAATTACAAAATGATAAAGGGGTCAAAAGGATCAGAAGGAAAGCTGTTTTAACTGAGGCAACCCTGGGCTACGCTGTTTACATTCTTTGTTTCAGCTGATCCTCACACCAATCCTATGAGTATTATTCCTGTTCCTTCTTTTATCAACAAGTATCTGTGGGCCTGCCACATGAACATCACAGCAGACACCTTGCCACCGTCCCAAACCTGAGGAATACAACCTATAGCATGCAGACCAGGTCCCCACTTCCACAGAGCTTAAAGTACAGGCAAGGACACTGAGAACCTGATTCTCTACAGAAGCCTGTCTCAAGTCTCAGCCAGTTAGTGAAGGTGTCCGGATTTCACCCTGAGTTGTATGGTTCCAAAACAAAGCTCTTGTTCTCATTTCATTCTAGTGCTTAGGACCTGTTTGCCCTGGAGGAACTGCACAAACTGGATATCCAGAATAGAGGCACTGCAAGGAATATAAACTGGCCTATGCTCAGATCTCACAGCAAGCAATACAGACAGTAAGTTCCCGTGAGAAAACAGAACATGACAAAATCTCTAAGACATGGGACAATCCGAAAGATTCTGTGGAAGAGGCAGCAAGATCTGAGCTGGGTCTTAAAGAATATCAGTAGGTCTTCAACTGGAAGAGAAAATGAATTGATCCAATAAAAAGCACAGCTTCAACCTAATCTGGAACAAAGGAATACGCATGATGTATTTGACTGGAGCAGAAAGTGTGGATCCAGGAGCTGGGAAGGATCTGTTGCCACCAGCCCTTCTCCTACAATTCCACGTCCCAACCACAAGTCCATGTCCAAAGTCTCCGAAGTGCTGATTTGTTGGGTTAGTTTTTTACAGATTAATACAGTAACTACACATCAAATGGACTTAAGAAAGGGTGAGAGAGTGTGAGTGACATGTAAAAAAAAAAAATTCTAGACTAGAAGAGAAAGATTTTGAAAAAAAATACTAAGAAAATATCTATAATGTACACTGCTATGATTTTAATAATAAAAAATAGGAAAAAAAGTGACTAATGAATGGTGGCACTGACAGCAGCAGTCCCCACACTGACACAGGGATGTTAAACGGATCACAAAGTACTTACCACAATCTCACTCACTACTCAGGTCCTCCATCAATGTTTCTTTTTAAAAAACAGCTTCACTGAGGCAAAACTTATATAATATGCAATTTACCCTTTTAAAGTATACAATTCAATGGTTTTTGGTATATTCATAGAGTTGTGAATATATCATCTATACAATCTAATTTTAGAACACTTTCATTACCCTAAAAAGAAATCCCTTAACAATTAACAGTCACTCCAATCCAACTCCCAGGGTTGTCCCGAGCCACAGACAACCACCAATCTACTTTTTTTCTCTACAAATCTGCCTATTTGGAATATTTCACATAAATGGAATCATACAACATGAGGGCTTAATAAACGTTTCTTGACTATTAGTCAGCATGCACTCTCTTTCTACGTGTTCTGAGAAGAAAGTGAAGCATTTGTGAAGCTTTACTATGAGGTGACACCAATCAACTGGAGACGTATGTGACCAACCAAAGATGCAACAAAAGATTCATACAAAGCTTTATAGTTTCCAGTTCCAAGATTCTTGGTTCCCAGATAGAGAAGAAACTGAAATAATGAGGGAGGATGAAATTTCCTGAGCCCCTAAACTGTATACTACAAAGAGCTAATTGCATTTAAACCTTTATTTATGAGTTGTATAAAAAGATGGAGGCGAAAGAAGGGCCAAAGTGGCAGAAGCATCAGAACACGGTTCCAAAGGCTGAAAAGAGGAGACACCTGTAGTGTGGAAATCTGCAGTGACCAAGGAAGAGGATATCTGGGAAAAGGCTATTGGATTTAGTAACTGTGGAAAGTTGAGTTTCAGCAGTATGTGTGTTTGGCACAGAAAAGAAGTTAAACTTTCTAAAAAAGAAAAAAGAAAAGAAAAGAGGCAAAATATGGACAGAGAAAAACATAACCTAACCTTCATAGGTTTGGAGAAAGATAAAAGGCAAATGTATAAGTAAAGTATTTCAAGTCTGCGAAGTGGTTTTAAACATAAGTTAAAGTTACTTCTGTGCATTCCTTGTATAATATTCTCAAGTTATCCAATGGGGGGGGGAATCAAGAAAAAAATTAGAAGGATCTATTTTCTTTAATGTGAGATCCACCAAAAAGTCTATCATTTTAAAACATAGGTGTTATCCTCAGGGTCTCAATATCAAGTTTAAACACACATAAAATATTAGAAATGTACACCTAAGACACAATAAAACTTTAAATAAAAACACTGATTTATCTCCCATCCTATGTAATGTTTTTACTTTTAAGATTGTGAAAATAAACATGAGAATTCTACAGAAATAACCAAGGTAACTGGGCAGGTATTAAAAACAAAATTCATGTCATAACCCATAAATGTTACCTACTCACTCTATATATTCTTGGTGTCTTTAAATTTTAAATCAGGATAAGATACACATAGCACATAATAGTTTTAGTTCTATTAATGAATCAAACTAATATGCTTCATATTCAAAAAAAGAAATTAGAGTACATAAAAAATCCAAATTTAAAAAACAAGGCTGATTTTTTTTAATTCATAAAAGAAGGCTTCAGTTAACAGGATTTTTTTTTTTTTTTGTGAGACAGAGCCTCAAGCTGTCACCCTGGTAGAGTGCTGTGGCATCACAGCTCACAGCAACCTCCAACTCCTGGGTTCAAGAGAGTCTCCTGCCTCTACCTCCCAAATAGCTGAGACTATAGGTGCTCACCACAACACCCGGCTATTTTTTGGTTACAGCCATCATTGTTGTTTGGTGGGCCCTGGCTGGATTCAAACCTGCCAGCTCAGGTATACATGGCTGGCACGATAGCCGCTTGAGCCACAGGTGCCGAGCCAGTTAACAGGATTTTAAAATATTCCCTTTAGGAAGTTCAAAATGTGATGCAATTTTAGAAAGTAAATTTGCATAAAAACAACAAAATGGCTTGAGGTTACACTGAATTAACAGCAAAATGGGAAAATAAGAACTTCACATCCGGTTTAACATAAAAATTTACAGACATAAAATTTCACTTACTTTTTTAAACATAACTAGTGAGATGACTGCTGATGCTGTGAAAAGTGCAGCTATGATGATCATCATGATTCCAACAGGAATATTGCGGTTGAGACCAGTAAGGGATGAAATCCAACCACTACACGGTAATTAAAAAGTACAATTAGGTAAATAAGTTGATGCACACTCTTAAAAGGCAGTGTAATATCTAACACACACCTAGCACCATGACCCAGGTAATATTCAAGTTTTCTCCATATGTAAGACAAAGAGTATTTCTCCATGTAACTCAATTCTCTTAACAACCCAATAAGACATGTACTGTTTCTAATCCCTATTGCATAGATGAGGGAGTCTCAGAGACATTCAGTAACCTGCTTGAGGTCACACAGCTTATAAATGGTATAGATCTGAATGCAAAAGTAAACCAAACTCCAGAACCTACAGTATTTATACCAGATTATTCATTTTTTAAGCCTGAGGAGTTCAGTATTACATTTTTTAAATGTTCATTTAAAATTCTAAATTATGAATTATCTGCAAACCACATACCCAACACATATACCATGATGGCTAAAATAAAAAATAATGACAACACCAAATACTGATGAGGAGGCAGAAGCTAAATCACTCATCAAACAATCTGTTTCTAAAAAACCTAACATGCCACTTTCATATAACCCTAAAATGATACTCTTGGACATTCATTCTAGAGAAATGAAAACTCATGTTTACACAAAAACCTGTTCATGAATGCTCCAAGCAGCCCAAACTGGAAAGAATCCAGGTGTTCTTCCTCTGGTGAGTGGTTCACCAAACTGTGACACGATTGTATTATGGAGTAATACATATTTACTCAAGAGTAAAAAGGAAGAAACGACTGATACACAGAACCACCCAGATGAATCACCAGAGAATTACACTGAGTTAAAAAAGTCAAAGGCTGCACACCACATGATTCCTTTTCTACAACCTTCTTGAAATGACAAAATAACAGAAATGATAAACGGATTAGTGGTTGCCAGGAGTTAAGGAGGGGGCGGGTGCAGGAGTTGCAAGTGTGGCTACTAAAAAGCTACATGAGAAATCTTCTGGTGAAGGAAATATTCTATATCTTGACTATCACGGTCAAGATGCTGGTTTTTATAGTTTACTATATTTTTACAAGATTTTACTCTTGGGGCAAACTGGGATCTCTCCGTTTTATTTCTTACAATTGTATGTGAATCTACAATTACCCCCCAAATAAAAAGCCTTAATGTAAAAAATCTGAATTATATGTCTATCTTAAAACAGTTCATTCTGTATGCAACCTCATTAGGAGACTCCTCTGAGCCATTTACTGTTATGTCATAATGTGTAGTGTTATGCTCAATTTTAGGGTTTTCCCCCCAAGTTCATGCTGAAGAGCAAAAGACATTACTTCAATTTCACAGGAATAAGTTTTGTTTTGTTTTTTTTTTTTTTTGGTGGGTGCTGGGTTTGAACCGGCCACCTCCAGTATATGGAGCCAGCGCCTACTCCTTTGAGCCACAGGAGCCACAATTTCACAGGAATAAAAAAAAAAATGTACTGTTGAAATAATCAGTGCATTTAATTAAACATTTAGAATGCATTTCTTGGCTCAGCACCCACAGCACAGTGGTTACGGTGCCGGCCACATGCACAGAGATTGGTGGGTTCAAACCTAGCCCAGGCCAGCTAAACAACAATGACAACTACAGCAAAAAAAAAAAACAAAACTGGGTGTAGGGGCGGATGCCTGTAATCCCAGCTACTTGGGAGGCTGAGGCAAGAGAATCACTTAAGTCCAAGAGTTTGAGGTTGCTGTGAGCTGTGATGCCATGGCACTCTACCCAGGGTGACAAGTGAGACTCTGTCTCAAAAAAAAAAAAAAAATGCCTTTCCTTCCCTTAAATGCCAAAGACCAGACACTACTTAAAATAAAAATTACTCTTTCCAAGAATTGATTTAATATATCCATAAATGCTCTGCATGGATACATATGTCCATTAAGAGTCCTGCAAAACTGCTAAGAGTTGTCTGACAGCTGATCACTACTCCAATTCAGTAGCAGTACACCAATTTAATCCTTAGCACTAATTTCATGCTCATTTCAACTTTATGAATGCAGTGCGACAAAGCTGCAACACAAAAGAATTCACGTGAATGCACAGTATAAAAAAGCAGAGAGGGTGGGAACTTTAGAGATGTATACTACTCTTCCAGCAACCGATTCACTCAAGGAATCTTTGCTCCAGGGCACAAACGGGACATAAATCTGCTATTGCCTCCTGGTTTGGGTCCTATCTGAGATAGTCTTAGTTACTGAGGGATCCCTCACTGAGTGAGCATCCAGCTGTGATGAGAATGATTCTACTGTTTAAAGATAAACGTATATATGTGTGTGCAGTGATTCTACCTTTCCAAAGACAAGTATTCAAGTTTGTATGAAAATGCGTATCTGTGTATCTAAAACAGTGCTTTATACACAATAGGCATAAAGGTATAGGATTTTCCTTAAAATCCTTGAAGTTCATCATTTCTGTCCCTGCCCCCATAATCCTTGGCCCTCCACTCCCTCTCCATCTTGAGTTTCCTTTGCACTCTTCCTCTCAGCGCCCATCACACATTCTATTTAAACTAGACATAATGTGCCATTATTATAAATGGAAACATAGTCTTTAAGAGAATGATTTATCCAAAGGCTATGCCTTTTATGCTTTTTATTTTAAACTACATTTTTAAAAATCATTTTGCTTTTATTTCCTTTTTTTTTTTTTGAGACAGAGTCTCACTATGTAGCCCTCACTAGAGTGCAGTGGTGTCACAGCTCACAGCAACCTCAAACTCTTGGGCTTAAGTGATTCTCTTGCCTTAGCTTCACAAGTAGCTGGGACGACTACGAGCCCCCACCACAACGCCTGGCTACCTTTTAGTTGCAGATGTCATTGTTTTAGTAGGCCCGGGCCAGGCTTGAAACTGCCACCTTCAGTTTATGTGGCTGGCACCCTACTCACTGAGCTACAGGTGCCGAGCCTTGTTTACTTTTGTTAATCTGGCTTTTCTGTGTAAGACATTTTAGGAAGCTAAAAATTACATAAAGATACTAGATCGATAGCTTAAACAAGTAAATAACTTACCAATTGCCCCAATTATGAAATCCTGCAGCCTGGAGTACATGTACAGCAAACTGACAAATATATACGAAGAAGAATACAAAGAATCTGAACGAACTGTCACTCCTTAAAAAAAGAAAAGAAAAAAGAAGGAAGTAAAAGAGAAAGGGGAAAAATGTCATTTTTCTCATTATATTCACATGCAGATTGATGGTCAAACTTTAAAATATAATAAAACAAAAAAGGTGACAACTACCTTAGGTTTGAAATTAAAACGATATCATAGTTTCTGTGAACCTTTCAGGCAAATACTAGATAACATCAGTCTAACCTTACTTTGTCCTTTTGATTTCTAACTGCACCACAATCTTTTATTTTTTGTATTTTTAAGACAGAGCCTCAAGCTGTCCCTCTGGGTAGAGTGCTGTAGCATCACAGCTCACAGCAACCTCCAACTCCTGGGCTCAAGCGAGTCTCCTGCCTCAGCCTCCCAAGTAGCTGGGACCACAGGCACCAGCCACAAAAAAAAGGTATGTTTTTTGGTTGCAGCCGTCATTGTTGTTTGTCAGGCCAGGCTGGATTTGAACCTACCACGTTAGGTGTATGTGGCTGGTGCCCTAGCCACTTGAGCCACAGGCACAGAGTCTGCACCACAATCTTGACAAAAAATTCATAGTTCATTAGTTTCATTGCATTATAATTTATAATAAACTACAAATATTTAAAATATACAATTTGAAAAAATTTTGACATAGGTATATACCATATTTCACATGCCAAGTCAACACCAGAGATAAGCAGTATTCATTCCAACTAGAGTTTGGGGAGGCAGGGCAAGAAGTATTTCATTAGTTCAAAAGACCTAATGGAAATACTACATTTAATCACGCTAAAGGAGCACAAGTTCACTGAAGTCTGCTACTAAACACCTTCGCCTTTGGTAACTCAACAAAGAGAATAAGAGCTATAGCTTTAAAGGCAGATTTGAGTTTGAATTCAGACGCGCCCACTTAAAAGTTGTATAACTTCAGGCAATAATACCAAGCCTGAGATTTTCCAACTGCAAAATGAAGGTAACAATAGGACCTATTTTTATATGAATAAAATACATAAAATGCTTAGCTGAAAATGCACAAGGACACAGTAAAGCAATTAATAAATGTTACTTGTTGGTCCCTCTATTATGATAGTATAATACTGAACCAAAAAACTGTTTTGCTCACAAAAGTGGCATTAAGCTGTTGAAAAGATAGTGATAATGTCCATGGCATGGTGGGTAATTTAATCACCATGGTGGGTAATTTAATCACTACTAGAATCAAGTAAGACATGAAGTACTTGATGATGTAAAGGCATTAGAAATAAAAGAAACCTCAGGAGTAAATATAGCTGCTTTTCTTGTCTCAGTGACTTGGGGAATCCAAGACCTTCTAACCCAGCCCTTTTCTTCCCTCTATCACTTCATACTGAAATCAATTCCCTCCTCCAGAACAGGGCTTCTAGAAATAGGTTTGAAAAGGTGGGACCATGAACTTTCCAAATTGTACAAAAAGTGTGGCATATGCGTGCTTTTTTAAGAAAGAGGATTCAAAGATTTCAGATTTGTAATGGAATCTATTGACTTGAAAACTATTAAGAACCACTCACTAAACTAGTCCAGATAAACAAGCACAGGAGTGGGATGAAGGAGTCCCTGAACCTCTTCTTCCCAGCTGTGTTCTGTGAAAAGCTGATGGGCACAATGAAAAGTTCATTTGAAATGAAATTTTAAACCTCAACAAAATTAAACCTATTTTTTTTTTTTGAGACCTCTGGGTAGAGTACCATGGCATCACAGCTCACAGCAACCAACTCTTGGGCTTAAGCGATTCTCTTACCACAGCCTCCCAAGTAGCTGGGACTACAGGCACCCGCTACAATGCCCAGCTATTTTTTGGCCACAGTTGCCATTGTTGCTTAGCAGACCATGGCCAGGTTTGAACCCACCACCCTAGGTGCATGTGGCCAGCGCCCTTGCCGACTGAGCTACAGGCGCCGCCCTTAAACCTACATTTTAACTTGGGTGCAAGCTCTAGATCCCTTATACTTAACTGGCTCTATTCTATAACAATAGTTTACATTTGTTCCACGTTGTGTGCCAAAGACCATGCCAACACAATTACCCATTACCAATTCTTATAACACCTCCACGAGGTAGACACTAATACAGACTACATTTCACTGATGAACAGATTTAAAGAAGTTAAGTAATCTAAATATATAGATAGTAACAGAAATGCTGAGACATGTCAATGTATCTACAAAGCTAATGTTCTTAACCACGTGCTAAAACTACCTACCTCTAAGATATTACTTCAATTCCACATTCTCTAAGGAATCTAATCATCAATCAAGAGAACACTACTATTTAAAGTGAATTAATGCCAAATGCTCAATGTAGTGTTTCTTTTTTTCCCCGAGGCAAATAATGATAAAAAAATTCTCCTTTGTGCAATGTTTTTCTCTTTAAAAATCCATTTTAAAAGAAATCCTTTCAATCTAGTGCTTTTTCTTACATAATAAGAGAGATTATAAATCTGCTTTTCATTTACTACAACTCAGGTTATAAAATGGACAACCCCAACATTTCTCTACTAATATATACCTTTATGGCACCTGTATCAACAGAGAATACTAAACATAAAAGTTTGAGTTTTGATACATCTGAACTATCATATCATAAAACTATTTCTAATGCCTGTTGTCTTGTGTCACAAAGAACAATTCACTATTAAGTCTCTTACTTGATTTGACTCTTACAAAGAGTCCTATCCAGGCTTCCTAACTATTCAATCGTATACTTTAAAATAACCTTTCTTCTCCCTAAACTCTTCTCTAAGTGTTAACATAACCTCAAACTGTCGATCAACTATCTTCACTTCATACAATACTGTAGGTCAAATTAATACATATGCATTACTTCTTTACTGTTTTTTCCTATGGCATTTTACTACATCTCATCAAATATTACCCCAACTAAGTATCTTTTATTAAATAAACTAAAACTTGTATTTTATTACCAATATCAATTCCCCTTGAATTTCTTACTAAAAGGTCATGATCTTCTATATGAATCTAAATTACCATTCTATCCACCTTAGCTTGTTACTTGAAGAAAATATACAGACCTCTTCCCTTGATTCTTCGTAAAAGATGCAATATATTATTTGACATTTTAAGTTGCACACTAACTTTATGACACTCTGGATAGTTTCTCCTTTACTAACTCCATTTCAAAAACGAATCTCTAAACCTGCTTTCACTCAGTTAATAGCTGAAGAGCACGCTAGTGGATATGAGTAATAATTCTAAAATCATTTATATTTACTGCCATAAAGGGTATAAATATAAATGCAAATAGACAGAAATAACATTTAATTTTTTCTTTTTCTTTTTTGTAGTTTTTGGCCAGGGCTGGATTTGAACCCGCCACCTCCAGCATATGGGGCTGGCACCTTACTCCTTTGAGCCACAGGCACTGCCCAAAATATATATATATATATATATTTTTTTTTTTTTTTTTTTGAGACGGAGCCTCAAGCTATCCCCCTGGGTAGAGTGCCATGGCATCACAGCTCATAGCAACCTCCAACTCCTGGGCTCAAGCGAGTCTCCTGCCTCCGCCTCC
>CAUYQV010040850.1:0-11636 GCA_963574575.1 Galagoides demidoff
TGGCGGATTTCAGGTTCAGGCGGTCAGCTGGTTTCGCAGGCGCGGGAATAGTTGCCATCTTGAGTTTAAACAAAGGAATCCCTGCCATGTGGTCAGTCCCCGAGTAAGAAGTTGCCATGGTTACGAGGTATATATGCAAACGGGCGGGGCACGTAATTTTTTGAGCATTTTGTACATGCGCTTTGGGGGAGGGGACAGCTCGGCGGGAGCCGAGGGTCCTTTTTTGGCTTCCGACAGATTCCCACTTTTCCTTTATAAATCTCCTATATGAAGGCAGAGAGCAGAGAAGGGGATGTCTTTGGTTCAGCCTTCCAGGATCAGCTGCTTATTGACTTCTTCAGTCCTCCAGTGTTAAAAGCAACAAGCAAATTCTAAAGAGAATTTCCCGCAACTGTAAATAGTTCACTCTTGAGTCAATACTCAGAGAATGGAAGACAGTGACATTATGCTGGCTGGAAATGCCTAGTGGACCCAGTCCACCCAGGATAGGACTCATAAGGAATTAGAGAAGTCTTGTGAAATGGAAGAAACAGGCAGGTGTGTTCTTCTTCACACTTCCTAACCCCTAATCAACCACTTTCTCCTATCCTCTCCCCTTCGTTATTTGTTGGCAGCTATGCTCTCTGTTTCTCTCTCTCTCTGCCCCCCCTTCCTACCTCCCTCTGTCTCTCCTAATATTCTCTTTCTTTCTTTTTTTTTTTGCAATTTTTGGCTGGGGCCAGGTTTGAACTTGCACCTCCCATATATGGGGCAGGCGCCCTACTCTTTTGAGCCACAGGTGCTGCCCCTGCTGCCCTATTTCTTAAAGCTTAGCTCATAACTGGCTATAACATGGCCAAGTACATATATCTGTTTATCATCAGTAGCAGTTACTATACTACAACTTTACTATGTTTTAATTTAGCTCACTGTTTCTCTGTCCTCTGCCCACGAAAGCTGGGTCATAGCCAGGACTACTCTGTGATGGATTTGGAATGAAGGGATTCTGGGAAGTATGGTACCTCGAACCACACAGTCTTCTCTGGGCTGATTCCAGTTTGGATGGTCTGCCCAACACTTAGGCTATAGTCTACGCAAATAGGGGACCTTTAATGCTTGTTTTTAAACCAAGGCTTTAGGGTTTGCCCTTCAGTTATCTAAACTACTGTGGATCTTCTGCTGGGAATATAGTCCTGAAACCTAATTTTGCTAAGGTGTTTTGTTTTGTTTGTTTGTTTGTTTGTTTGGCAGTGAGTGAGATAAATAGGAGAATCTAGAAGGATTCTGACATTCTGAGTAAATCTACTGAGATTTACAACAGAAAAAGAATAAGACCTATCCAGCAAGGAGATGAGAAGTGAACAGAAAAACTGACTTGAGTTGCAGAGGATTAGTGAGAACTCTTAAAGAGGAGGGTGAGAAAAATGTAGGAGAAACATTGGAGGTAGTTGCAATGGGAGGATAATTAGTGGATGGGAAAGATGGCAAAAGAAGAATGTTTAAGAAGTTTTCTTATACATTGCATAGTTTCTGTATGTGAAGGGACAGCAAAGAATCAGATTACTTTTAATTATTCAACAATTAACTTTTTGCATATGATTCCACATACAACCCTGAATCATGAGTGTAGCTTTGTATTCATACACACACACACACACACACATACACAACATATTTGTTAACAAGAACTAGTACTTGCCTGGCACTCAGGAAATATTGTTGAATAAATAATTCAATCTATTATGCTTAAAGTGTATGCTTTTTTTGTTAGAGAAGTGTTAGAAAAGTTGAGGCAAGTACAAGTGAAACTAAAACTTCTGTGTGCTAATTATTATTCTCGGCCTGCTTTTCCAGGAAATAAAAAGGTAGTAATTTTTAAAATAATTTTATTTATTCATTTGCTAACTTCCTCAATAATAGATGTTCATGACAACTAGCGAAACTATAAAAAGTATTTAAAGAAAAAAATCATAAATTTCCCTGAATCCTTTTTCATTTCTAGTGAAATGACCAATGTGAGGAATATTGTATGATTTTTTTTTAGAGCTTTCCTCATGTTCATACAAACACCTATAACATGTTTATTCAAAAATACTTATTATCCTGAAAATTTGTTCTGTTCACCCATCAAATTATGGTTATTTTGCCAGGCCAATGGCATAGATATTATCTATTCTTTTTCTAATGGTTGTATAATTTTCAATAATATGGGTCTATCATCTGTCTGTATCACATGACATACATGTTGCCAAATTAATAAAATCAGTATACATTCTTTTAAAATAGATTTTAGTAAATGTATTCCCAAAGTTTTATATAGGGTGCTCAACAAACTCTTACTGAAGACATGTCAGGTGCCAGTTTCAATGATCTAGACAGAAAATTAGTAAAGTACCCTTGGTTCTTTCCCTTAAATTAATATGGGAGATAAAACAGTATATATACACATATATTTATATATATATGTACATATACATATTAATTTGAGAGAACCTGCTCAGAGAATTTATAGCAACGTGCTTTTAAAAACAAACCTTTAAAAGAAGTAATATATCACTAGTAATTCATTCTTAGTCGTTTCTAATGTATGAACAGTACTTAGCAGCAACAGAGTATTTCCCTATATGACAAATCAAAAACAAACTAATTTCTAACCACTAAGAGCTCAGATAAAGGGCCTTACTCTTGAGACCTCAAAGTGATTTACACGTCTACTAATACTCCTACTATAATGCATAATATTTATGAACTTTCCTTGTTCCCTGGAACTCTAAATACTTCCTATATATCATTTGGCTTCTTTGCATATGTCTACAAGATAAGGGAAAGTGTCCCCTACAGATAAGGAGAATTATCTTAAGATAAAACTGTTTGACAATGCCTGAGTCAAGTTTTCAGATAGTCAAACCTATCCCCCTTCCTCTCAATTACCCTTGCTGCCTCCCTAGTGGTAACTGCAATGATAATGTAGATAGTATTAGGTGGTCAATTAGAGAGTTTTATACAGCTTGATAAAGTCAATTCTTATTTTAAAAATAAGAGCTTACATGCAAACTATTTTTCTATTTCCTAAAAAGGCTTTGGAATAAAACTTCACTGATAAGTTTTCTAGGCTAAAAGATTCTAAGTTACTAAGTAGCCATAATCTAAACACCGCCCCCCCCACCACCACCACTTTCCAGCGCCACAAGAATATAACGCATATGTGGGTAAGGTGTAAACAAGTTCATGGCTGTTCCTGCTAGCCCTAACCTAGAGAAGAGTATTGATATCAACAATACCAATGCTACATATGCATCGATTATTCAATAGAGTCTTACAATATTCAAGTAATTTGAGCAAAGAATAGTTCAGGGAAATTGTAACAAAGGTTTAGCAAATTTTATATGATCAACTTAGTTCATTGGCAGTAAAAAAACAAGTAAAGAAAAACCTTGTCAAAAATCTAAATCTTCTAATACTCTGTTAACTCTCTTCCATAAACCAATTTATTTTCCTACATCTTTGAAGACATTTATCATAAGAGGCTTATAACTGAATTTTATACTAATCAGAAGAGTAATCTTCATTCTGTATTCAATGCCTCATGACCCCCTGAAAGAATTTCAGCTCAGCATGGCCTCCTCCCTCTTGCAGTTGACACAGAGAATGGTGCTTTCAAATTGCCTTTTGGGATACATGAAGGGGTGCATTTAGAGCCAACCTGAAGTATAACACTCTTTATTGTTCCTGAGAAACGTGTGCCTAATTCCCTAGAAATTTACTGTTTCAAAGAGTCACAAGGCTCTTGATTGCTTCTCATCAGTCTTGAAGAGATTAGATAAGCCTCTTCCCTTTTACAAAAGCTTTTTCTTCATTTGAAATTCCTTTGAGAACAAAACATTGAACCAGAATTGGATTTTTAACAAAATATTATAAGATTGTTGAAAACATTTTTTTTTCTCCTGAGGAGACCCAGAAATTCAAAAGATACATAAATGCACTTTCTGAAGTAGGGCGACTAGCAACATATTGCAAAGAGCAAGGTTGAGCCAAAGAACAAAGTCCCTTCTGCTAAGCAGGAAGGACGTTTTTCAACTGGCTTACTTAGGACACTAGGATGGACTGCTAAGGGCTTTCACACAGATGAACTTAGAGTTAAAACTCAAGAAGTAGGGTGAGGGTGGGGGGTGGGAACAATTGCTCCAGAACCCTAACAGGTAGCATTGCTTCTAACTGCTATGAAATTGTTATGCATTACTGATGCCTCATCTTCCCTTCCCAGACTCTATTCTGCAGTGACAACTGGTTTCAAATAATTGTTTTAAAGTGTCAGTATGGAAAGTAGTGTTCTCAGAAATGAGTGTGTTTACATGTAGTGCTACTGAAGCTGACATATAGAAGGGAATTCAGGGTCCCATATGCAGTGGGACCTATCGTCAGTAAGTGTTTCAAGTCTGTCACTTGCTCTCTCAATCACTCTCCCTCTCAGTCCTGGATAAACACTGGAGTTCACTTCCAATGTAATCCTCAGTGAAAGCAATGAAATCCTCAGAGAAACAATGTTAGTAATTCATAAGTATGTTTTTATTTTCAAATTTTTGTATTTCTATAGTAGCAGCAAGGCTGGGCACTTCCATAGACCTTCAACTTTGATCACACGATCAGGTTTTGAATAAGTCTGTCTTGAGAAGGAAAATGTAAACCAAAAGCCAATTGTTAAATATTTGAATTATTTCTTCTTTGGATTGGTATAATACATACAATTATTTTACTTCTCATTTACTTTTCAAAGAAATATTTTTAGGTATGATCTAGGTTAGTGGCACCACTGTCTGTCATGATGGGCGTGCTGGGCACAGACATAGAGTAAGTCAAGATGATGCAGAGAAGAAAGACTAATTCTAAAGATTTCAATCTTTCCAGATCCTCATTTCTCAAAGACAGAGAAATGTAGAAGACATTGTATTTATTTCCAAACAAGATAATATAATTTAAATTTAAAGGTAACCTCTCAACACACTCTCTTCCTTCTTGGGAAGTCTATGAGGGCATGTATTACAATTCTCTTGGTCAAGAGAGAAGCTGAGGTCTGAGGACCTTAGAAAATTAACTAGCACCCTGGAGAATAACTGAATTGAAGATGGGTGGAATAATGGAAGAAAACTTGGAATCAGATAGATCAGTCTGAATGCTGGCTCAGGATTTTTCTTTATTTCCCTAAATATCTATGGGCAATTTAATCTCTCACTGAACCTATTTACAAACTGTAAACTCAGGATTAAAACATCAGTCTTGAGGCTATGAAAATTAAATGTGAAGAGCTTTAAGCAGAGAGGGCACCTGCCAAATGTAACTTTCTTTCTTACTTTCCTATCTTTATTCAGTTTTTCAGACATTTGGGTTGTGAGAACTAATGACCTTTGTGACCATGCAAGCTAAGGTAATAACAAGATTCAATAGATTAAAAACACTGAGCAGCAGACAGCACAGAGTTTGAATCAGTTTGGCTTGGTAGTAATACGAACTCACTTACTGCCTTTGTAATCTTGGATGATACTTAATCTTTCCAGGGCTCAGTTTTTTCATAACATGGAAATGATTTCTACTTTGTTTAGTGGTTTCTGAGTGTGGTAGCAAGGATTAGACGTAACTTTTATAAAGCAACTGGTACATTAGGTAAATAGATGGCAAATAATATATATTGTTCATTTTTTTTATTAATTAAAGCTAGTATGTGGATTCATTTCCTATAGTTAATATTCCTTTTTTCACCCAAGACCTTGAAAGGGTTATAGTATGTGCTTTGTTCATAAATTAGCTGGTTTGGCTCTGATAATTCAGTTCCTGAGAATTGGGATTTAAGTCCTAGCCATGCCATTAACAATTTAACTCTAACACTTGAATAGGAATTTGAGGCCTGAGTTTTGTTCATCTCCAAAATGAGAAGGCTGGAATAAATAATTCCTAAGGTTCTCTGTCGCTATAATATTTTCTGGCTCGTGTCTTTTTACTGAGTTACAGGAGATAAATCCTCATATCTTTAGAGCTTAAGCTACTTCTTTATGGTTTAATTTCCAAATTTCCTCTACTCTATTTCTTCTTTAATTGCAAAAGGGGATAACTTCCATCACTTTTCAAACAAACCAATATCTCTATTCTAACTTAGCGGCACTCCAGGATATTAATGCATCATACTTTAAAATAGTGTGGATTGTTCTTCAATCTAGAAATCCAGTAATGTTGTAGGTAGTAATAATGAGGATAATGATGATTTATTTTCAAAGCTTCCTATGCCTTAGGCCTGTGGTCATTGCACATGATGAAATATACAAAAATTAAAAATGAGATGAAAGTTTAACAGTTAAAAAATATGTTCTAGAAATAAAACATATTTTTGGTGCATTACTACATTACATAACAAGCACTTACAAATAAACAAAAATAAAAGATCCATTAACCAACAACAGAAATTTAATAATTATTAACTAGAAAGGAAATAAAATTAACTTGACCTCATCTTAGAAGGTTGTGAGAGATCTACTGTGTTTATGCAGATGGGAAATATGTTCTGAACTATTAGACCTCAATTTCAGAAGTCTACGCTCTCCTCAAAATCAGAAGTAAACCTTCAGGGAAAATTCAAAATAAATGTATGAATTCTATGAGTATGTGCATATTATTTACTTTTGACTAATTTTGATCTTATCTTATCCTTTGGTTAATATTTTTATGTGTAGCTCCTATGTACTTTCCCAGTATATTCAGAATAAAATTCAAGTTACTCACCTGGCAATTTAGGAACCATACATCTAATCACTCTCCCTATTTGTTCACCTTGCTTTAGCCACCCTGGAATCCTTTTTTATTCCATAAATATATAAAATTTGTATTCAGTGCTTTCTATTTGAATATAGGACTTTGTGTATGCTGTTTCCATCTGGAGCTTGCTTCCTTCCCATGCTCCCATTCTAAACCCAAATTCTTTAGCTGACTGATTCTTTCTGCACTTCAAATATTAACCCAAATGATAATTTTGCTATGAATTCTGTTGTGAACACCCAGTAGACAGTATAATAGATTTCCCCCACTTGCTCCTGTTAGCTAGACTGTGAATCTGAGATGTCCCCTTCCCATAAGCAGACTATATGGCTGCGTGGGGCCACTTCATCCCCTCCTTTGCATATTTTCCCAGGAGCCTAGGCATGAACCTTTGATCTTTGCCAAAATAGCTATCTTACCAGCTCTTGTGGAGACTGAAGACAGGCTACCCTGACCCAGCCCCCTCCAGACTCATTCTCCCACTCATTTCTGCTATGGTGAAGAATGAGGAATTATCTGGAAGTTCCTGGGCCCTACCCACCACCTAGAACATTCAACACCCCCTTTTACTGAGGGATTAGTGCTGGTCACAGATTCCAAAAACAACACGGCAAGCTTGTTCCTTCCACCAAGCACCACTTACTGACAGGGAGGTCAATTTTCACAGCCCTTTACAACATTTACTTACTCTACCATACTGGGTATGGTTGATTCTTATAAGCACCAACTACTGTCACAGAAAATAAATTAGGTATGCCAATAAAATTCACACTATTATGAAGACCACAAGGCTGGGGAAAGAGAAAAGATTTCAAAGACCTCCACCCTGCCTCATCGATGAGAGACGGGGAACCTGTATTCACACATAGCTCAGTCTGGCTAAAGAAAAATTAGCAATGTGAAAACTACCACACTAAAGATATCTATAACTAAAATATCTCTCCAGAAGCAAGATGGTTATCAAAGTACCCATAAGCAAGGCCAAAAATTCTTACCCCCAAAATGCCACAGACACAACTTTACGAGCAAGGGGGTAGGGGGAAAAGTACCAAATAAATAAAAGAAAATTCAAAATTAAGTAGTGACATCTGCTCCAGATAAGAAGGAATAAGCAAAAGAGCTCTGGAAGAATGAAAAATCAAAGTGAAAGGATACCCTATAGGAGAACACTGGATCTTTAGCTAGATACCAACCAAAATGAAAATCTTCAAGGGGCAAAGAATTCCAAATATGGATTATAAGGAAGCTTAATGAAATCTAAGAGAAAATGGAAAACCAACCTCAAAGAAATGAGGAAAGCAATTCAGGAAATGAATGAAAAATTCACAATAAGATCAGCATATTAAAAGAAAAATAGAACTTCTGGAAATGAAAAATTCATTTAAGGCAATTCGAAACACAGTGGAAAGCTTTAAGAATGCACTAGACCAGGCAGAAGAAATATTTTCAGTGCTTGTAGGTGACTTTTTCAAGATAATTCAGTCAAAAAACAAACAAACAACAACAAAACAAAGATGAGGAATGAAAGAATGAACACAGCCTACAAGAAATATGGTATAATGTTAAATGGCTAAATATATGAATCATTGACCTCTCTGAGGGTGAAGAAGAAAATGCACAGAAATGGAAAACCTATTTGAAAAAATAATTGAGGAAAACTTCCTTGCAAGAGATTTAGATATGAAAGTATAAGAAGCTCAATGAAAACCTAGGGGATCCACTGCACAGAAGCAATCATCATGACATGCAATTATCAGACTAGACAAAGTCAACACGAAGGATGAACTCCTGCAAGCCATGAAGTAAAAACATCAAGTACCTTACATCAAACATACATAAATAATAAACAAATCCCTTCAGGCTAGCTGCAGACTTCACAACAGAAAATTGGAAAAGACTGGGGCCCCATGTTTAGTCTTAAACAGAACAAATGCCAGCATGGAATTTTGTATCTTGCAAAATTACGTTCATACATGAAGGAGAAATTAAAATGTTTCCGGACATATAAAACATTGTGGGAATTTGTCAAGACAAGACCTGGTCTCCTGGAAATACTCAGAACTGCATTATACGTGGATCAGTACAAAAGGTATCCACCAGTGTAAAAATCACACCAAAGCTTTATTGTGGGGTGATTCATGAGCTTAGAGCTCATGAAAGACAATACCACAAGAAGTAAAGCAAAGTAACAAGGTACTAGCCAATAGAATAAGCAGAACAGCATCCCACATACCAAACTATCAAGCAGTGTGAATGGTTTGAAATTTCCCACTCAAGAGACAAAGGCTGACTGAATGAATGGAACCCAAGTGTTTGCTATCTGTAGGAAATACTTCATACAAATTCAAGCTGAAAGGATGGAAAAAATATAGTCTATGCAAATGGAAACCAATGTATATCCATTCTCACATCAGTTAAAATTGACTTTAAAACAACAATAGTAAACGAAGACAAAGATGGTCATTATATAATAGTAAAGGGAGAAATTAACAAGAAGATGTAACAATATGAAGCATTTATGCACTTAGCACAGGAGTGCCCAGATTCAAAAAGAAAATTCTAATAGATCTAAGCAAAGAAACAAAGAGTAGCATCATAATTCCTGGGAATTCAACACCCTTCTAACCAAATTGGACAGATCATCCAAGCAGAAGATAAACACTAGACTTATAGGGGACTCTAGAAAAAAGGAATGTAACATTTATAGAATAATTTACCCCAAACGGCTAAATATACATTCTTATCAGCACATGGAACATTCTTCATGATTTATCATATTTTAGGTCACAAAACATAGCTCCATAAATTTTAAAAAAATTAAAATTAAAATAGAAATCATACCATGTAGCTTCTCAGATCACAATAGAATAAAACTAGAAATCAAGTCCAAAAGAAAAAGTTGATTCATGGAAATTGAACAACCTACTGCTGAATGATCATTGGGTCAATAATGAAATTAACATGGAAATTGAAATATTCCTTAAACTGAACAACTAAGGGGACACAAGCAATCAAAATCTATGGGGTTCAGCAAAAGCAGTGCTAAGGGGAAAATTCGTAGTTTTAAATGTCAACATCAAAAAGACAGAAATATCACACATTAATAATTCATTAATAATTGAATTAATAATTCTCACATCTCAAGAAACTAGAAAAGGAAGAGCAAATCAAACACAAAGCCAAAAGAAAAAAAAGAAATAAGGTCAAAGTAGTACTAAATGAAAGGGAAAACAAAAAAACAATACAAAGGATTGATGAAACAAAAAGTTGGTTGTCTGAAAACATAAACAAAATTGATAGAACTATTGCTAGGTTAACCAGGAATAGAAGAGAAAAGACAAAAATAAGCTTAATTAGAAGTTAAAAAGGAGCTATTACAACTGATACCACAGAAATAAAAAATACAGTAGAACCTCTCTGTAAGTTAACCACCCAAGAGACTATAACAAACTGGCCAATATAGGGAGGTAGTCAACATATGCAACTATGCTCACTGGACCAGTATGTAAATATGGTAGATGTCTGGTCTGTGAAAATGAAGTCAGCTTAAAGAAGTGGTCAATGTAGGGAGGCCATCAACTTCGGAAGTTCTACTGTATTATTTGTGAATAAAATGAAAATCTCTATGCACACAAATTCAAAAAGGCAAAGGAAATGGACAAATCCCTGGTAACAAACAACCTCTCAAGACTCAGTCAAAAAGAAATAGACCTCCTGAACAGAACAATAATGAGAAACAAGATTGAAGCAGGAATAAAAAATCTTCAACCTCCCCCAAAAAGAAAAGCCTCAGATGAGGATTCAAAGTCAGACTTTTGAGCTGGTATACAATAATAGAAAACAACAAATCAAAATTTGTAATGACTATAAATGCCAAAATCCTCAATAAAATACTAGCAAATCTAATTCAACAGCATGTTAAAAAAATAATCCACCAGGACCATGTGGGCTCCATCCTGCTGATGCAAGGATGTCTTAACATGGGGAAACATTGAAAACATTCCCACTAAGTACTGGAACATGACAAGGGTGTCCATTATTACCACTTCTAAAAAAGGATGTGAAAAACCTTTATAAAGAGAACTATGAAACTCTAAGAAAAGAAATAGCTGAAAATGTTAACTAATGGAAAAACATACCATGCTTATGGCTGGGAAGAATTAACATTGTTAAAATTTCCATTCTACCCAAAGTAATATATAATTTTAATGCAATCCCTATTAAAGTTCCATTGTCATACTTTAAAGATGTTCCATTGTTACTATTTAAAGAAAAAATAATACTTCATTTTATATGGAACCAGAAAAAACCTCAAATAGCCAAGATATTACTCAGAAATAAGAACAAAACAGGAGGAATCACGCTACTAGACATCAGACTATACTATAAATCCATTGTGATCAAAACAGCATGGTATTGGCACAGAAACAGAGAGGTAGATATATGGAACAGAATAGAGAACCAAGAGATGAACCCAGCTACTTACCACTATATGATCTTTGACAAGTCAATTAAAAACATTGAGTGGGGAAAAGATTCCCTATTTAACAAATGGTGTTGGACAAACTGGCTGGAGACCTGCAGAAGACTGATACTGGACCCACACCTGTCACCATTAACTAAGATAGACTCTCACTGGATTAAATGTTGAAATTTAAGACATGAAACTATAAAAACACTAGAAGAAAGTGTAGGGAAAACTCTTGAAGAAGTTGGCCTGGGCGAATATTTTATGAGGAGGACCCCCCAGGCAATTGAAGCAACATCAAAAATACACTACTGGGACCTCCTCAAATTAAAAAGATTCTGCACAGCCAAGAACACAGCAAGAAAAGCAAGCAGACAGCCCTCAGAAT